>CEMH01203704.1:7582-31133 GCA_001179725.1 Macrocystidia cucumis | reverse complement strand
CTACTTCTTTTTCCCTGCCACAAGACTCAACACCAACAAATCCTCATCCTCCAAATTGTAAGCCGCAATCGGACTCTGGTTCGTCAACATCTTCCCCATATATGACAGCCTGATCTTCGACGCTCCCAACGCGCTCCCCGTATGTTGCAATATCCTCTCCCTAAGCGTCGAAACCAACAAATGCAATGGGAGATCCGGGATGACCACGACAGATCCATCCAATTTCCATTCAGGTTTGGACGCGTCGAGCGGCATCTGGATTTGCAAAGATATTGGATGCTGTTTTTTTCCCAACACACAGGCTGTCAGCAAACAAATTGACGCAAAAACCCAAGAGGAAAGAAATAATGATATGAAACGAGGAGTTGGACGTACAGGATGCATAGAAATCCAATCTGCCTCGGGGTACAGTTGTCCTCCAGGCAACTTGGCCACTTTCTGCCTCTTTGCAGGTGGCATCCCGTCTCCCCCTTCTTCCACCCCTTCCATCTCATCCGCCGACCTTACCATCCCAGCCTGTGATGGCGATCCTTGTTGGGCTTGTAGCGCTCCATTGGCAGCCGCCAGCGCAGCTAGTCGAGAGGGGTGCATCGCTGCTCCCGCCCCTCCTGCAACGGGGGGTGATGATATCGAACCAGGAGGTGGTGGCTGGTAGCCAAAAGGCTGTGCGGCATCCAGTCCTTGATAATGCAAGGGAGGAAGCATCACAGGTGGAGGTTGGTTAGGGTACAGCGAAGCTGGTTGAGGTCCAGATGAAACCGTGGCAGCAGAGTAAGCAAGTCCACCACCAGGAACGTTCGTCAACTGCTGTGGAGGAGCGGGAAGTGAGGCAGGCGGAGGAGGAAGACTGGCGAGTGGAGGTGGAACAGCGGCAGGTCCAATTCCTGGACCGATCGCGTTGTTTTCTTGGCTATATGCATCGTGGTGATCAGGTTTGTACACAAAGTAACAGGATGTAAAGTGAACGTACGGGCCAAGTCCCTTGGCTCTGTGGATAGCCGCAATCTGCTCGTCAAAGTTGACAATACTTGAGAACTTGTCGAGCGTATTGGCTTTTGAAGCAGTGTGACCATCCCAAACGACCTTCTCCCTCTCTTTCCTTCTTTCCCTCTCCTCTTCCTCCTCCCTCTTCCTGCGCTCCTCGTCCGCTTCAGCACCAAAGATATCCACACGTGTACGCGCGAGGTTCTTAAGAGACGATACAACATTAGCGCCTTGCTGGAGCTCTGCGGCTTGAGCCTTGCGGGCTTCCAGGATATCACGTTTCTCCTTCCATCGGGGATCCAGGAGCTCAATACGCATATGCTCTTGAAGTTCGTCCACCGCGATCTGTTGGTTACAAACTGGACAAGTCGTCATCGCAGCTTTCGCGTTCTTGCCCACTGTTTCCAAATTCAAACCCGATAACGTCAACAAATGAAATATCAAACAAGGGAGGAATGCAAATAAACGTACGTTTAGGTACATAGTCGGTCCTGATCTTCATCGGTCCCACCGTCCCAGCCCCACTAGCCTGCATGGCTTGTGCACGCGCAATCTCTCTTGCCCTCTCCTCGTCCTCCCTTCTCTTCTTATCCTGCGCCTCACTCTCATCGTCACTCTCTTCCATGTTTGCATCCTCCTCTCCAGTCGAAACACCAACTCCACTCACAGCAGCAGCAGCTTCCGCCTCAGCAGCTGCTTGTCGTGCACGATGGGCCTCGACGTCGTCGACGGTATTCTCCATGATCATAGCCGCCATTCGTTTTTGCGTGAGAGTCATGTTCTCGACCTCTTGGACGCTCATGGGGGGTGGAAGCTCCGAGTTGGCGTCGGCGTTGGTGAATTCAATCGTCTGAACAATGGCGTAATCATGCCAGTCAATCTCCGCGAACGCAACTGCACCAAAAAAAAACCCCCGGGGAATGATCAGGAGACGCGTCGTGACAATAATGAGGAAAAGAAACAATAAGTACGCACTCCTCTCGGCTTCCTGATCATCCTGCCTCTTCTTATCCTTCTCTCTCTTACTCTTCTCCCATTTCGCATGCTTCCTGGCCATTTCCAAACTCTGCCATTTTGCACCCTCTTTCGTTCTGTCCTTCAACTGTTCCAGCGTCTCCTTGTTAGGGTGCAAAACCTTCGTATACTGCTCCACCAACCGATTGAAATACCCGAAAAGCGAGTGCGTAGGTCTCAGAAAGTCAAATTGATAGTTCCTGCCTTCGCGGGCAGAAAGATTTGCAAGGAACATGCGGCCCCTTTGAGCGGTGAAGAGCGCCGTCAACTTCATTATGTCCCTATGAAAAAGCACATAGGCAAGAAATATGAGCAGCCATGCTTCAATGCGTAAGCAAGAGCAGAAGACGTACAAGTCAATCGCGCTGATGCTTGGTAGGTCCATGATGAATTCTGGCAAAGGAGGCTCGACTCCAACATCAATCGGAACAGCAGCTGTCTCGCCAGCTGTGCCTTCTTCCTTGCCTGCCCCATCCTTGTCTTGTAATGTCTCGTCTCCCACGTCTCCTTGCAGGGCTTTGTCCATTTTGTGTCGATAGTAGGCATGGTAAGGATCGGCGGGGTTGAGGAAGGAGAATTTTGGGTCAGAACGTTGGTTCTCGCGGATTTTGTCCTCAAATTGAGGCGGGTTAGCGGAGCGTGCAACAAAAAGAGCAGTCCTATCTATAACAGCTATATAAAGAGAGGTTGAAACAAGGTCAGAAAGACAAGTAAACTGCAACGGGGAATGTGAAAACACACATTTAATCTCTGGAGGTGGAAGGATGAGTCCACTGCTGAAACGCAGATGTCCGCCCGACTCGTCCATATCTACATCAAAGTTAGCAGCTACTGCTGAGCCGTTGAGGTGGCCATTGGGAACCGAAACAGATTCAACCTTTGTAGCCATCGTTTGAAGGGATACGGAAAGTGGAGTTTGTTGAAGAAATGTTTGTTTGCGACCAAGTCCGCTTTCCCACGCCTTCAGACACAACTTTGTACTCCAAAAAATCTCTGACAGCGACAGCAACGACGACGACGACCAAGAACCTATGTTTGGCGCTTTTAGACCATCTCATGTGAACCTTGGAGGTCTTCTTTGGTGAGTCGCACCGCGTACCAATCTTTACAGCTCGGTTTGTGACGCCATTGCTAGGAAAACACCTTGGAAATTATCCGTAACACGAAAAGCGAATGCACGGGCTCGCCTAAAGAAAGTGGACGCAGTCATAGAAGCAGTCCGAGCCAGTGGTGTAAACTGTGGCGCACTGGTACGGTTTAATCCTGCTTCACCTCGAACCCTCTAGACTCATCGTACTGGTTTGTTTTTTTCTATTTAAAAACGTCTCGACCCGTCTACCCGCACTACATAGGAAAGAGCACTGGAACTGCCTAAGGAACATGAAATGGCTGCAAGGGACAAGTACACTGTGTTCACCCCGCACGCGAAAGGATATCGGAAAGGAATCCATAAAGTGCCGAAATGGACGAGGGTGAGCCTGCCTATGCTACATATCGCGTTTGCCGCTCATTCCTCGCCGTTCCCAGCTGACACTTAGAGTTAACCCGAAAGGCTTCTGATCTTTCCATTACTGTTTTCCATTTTGTATCTAATCGGAATCCACCCCTTGAACCTTTTGTGAACATGCAACACGCCACCAGCGCCGGGAGAAATGGTTTCAGAAACGGAACACTCGAGCCTATCCAACCTTCATCAACATCTTAAAATAGCACGACTTGTATCTTGCCCTCCTTCACCGCCTTTAGAATCCGCTCTTCTCCAAGTATGGACTTGAATACCTCATCTCGTGTCTCAGGGATATCCAGCAGTGTCCGTTTTTTGGCGTCTTCAAACGTCATATCAAGTATTATATGTGTCAACGCAGACACCGCCAACCCCTCTGCGAAGCAACGTTCAGTGCACCGGTTGGGAGAAAATTTCTTCGAAATGCACGCACCTGGTTCGGCCAACAGCTTTCCTATTCGGCCAGGTGTGCCAACGGCTGCACCGACTTTTGTCTTCCGGAGATACGCAACATGCTCGGGAAGTTTTATGTGTTTTGAAAATAGTTTTGCCACTTCGCCTCCTTTCTCTCCCCTTAATTTTGAAGACTTGAGTACTCGTGTTACATCCGCCACCCGCAGGGCTGCACCGGCGATGAAGAGCAATGTGGGCGCTCCGTTGGCTTTCGATTTTTGTCCGAGGCGAGTGTGTAATGTCGGAAGTACTAGAGAAAACACGCCTGAGCAGTGTGCGCAAGTTCTTGATATGGGGTGCTCCCACTGGTGGTAATGAACTCAACAAGGTTATCCAGCGTCCGAGGTTTACTCCACGCGGTTGTGTCGACAATCGATGTTTCTGACCACACATTAGTTGGTTGGGATCAGAAAACGCGTCATAGCGAGGGCTCAGGGTATACTACCTGGTATATGAAGATCGTCGCGCTCAATCGTTGAAAGCTTCGTAAACGTCTTGGCCTGAACCGAAGCCAGGTAACTGGATAATTTGTGGGGTAACTGAGCAGCTACCGAAACCTCGTAACTGGAGACTTGTTGGGCAGAAGGCTGTAGGGCGTCTACCAATCCCACGTACCTGGGGACGTCTTGCGAGGGGCTGCGTGCCGGTTCAGCAGACGCATCTACACCCGAAGGATAGGGAGGCGGAACAAGATCGGTCAACTTCCGTTTCTATCGATGGTTCATTTCACTCAGTATCGGGGTTTGATGGGATCCGTGAAGGGTTGTTGAGACACGCACCTTTGACTTGCTTTTAGTTTCTACATCATTTTGCCGTTGCTTTCTCTTTTTTGGGTCCTCAGCGGGCTTCGCAGGACTATGTGGCGCCGTAAACACAGTGACGGTGGTGCTTTGATCATCTGAAAAGTAGGCAAGATCCTGTCCTTCCCCGTCGGATAGGGCTACGGTGTCGTCAAGGACGAAATCATCATCCAAGTCGTCTCCACCCGCGTTTAAAGACATGAAAGTAAAAAGAGAGAAACGGAAACTGTTACACGTGATCATGTGGTAGTATGTCATAAACATGCTGTCAAACCGACCCTTGAATACCTGACATTTGAGTGAGGTTCATTTAACTGGGTGAGAACGACGTCCTGTGGTAACGTCTCCGTCAGGAATGTTATCCGGTGCTCTGGAAACTGCTTTGTCCAGTCAACTCCACAAACGGATCTCTGCGGTTGAGTGGACGCGATGGGCCATCTACTTGCTACTCACCTTGTGCCTAACACGATGGTGTTATCGCAAACTCGTGCTGGAATCGAGGTCAAAGCCGGGCCAAATACAATCTCACTTCATGCCCTCAACCATATCCCGAACTCTTGGTTTCGGTAACGTCCCGTCCATCATCATGCCCCGCCGCCAACCATCCAACACGACATCTCTTGACACAACCTTTTCGACCCTTCCAACGAACCAGGCTCGTTTCCCCAAGCGAGCGCGCAAAGCGAAGAAAACTGCGCGCTCTTCCCCATCCTCAACCTCTGTTTTGGCGACCCCTGCATCGATATCTCAACCCCAGACAAGACAGCCTTACGATGCGTTCCTGGTGCTGGATGTTGAAGCTACCTGCAACCGGGGTACCGATTTCAGCTTTCCTAATGAGATAATCGTCAGTTGCCCTCTTTTCTTGTTGTTCGCCCATTCGATCTTTCGGGTACAATCCATTAATTTTATTCCCCTTGTTCTGGTTCACACCCAGGAATTTCCAGTTTGCCTCATGCGATGGAAGGATCGAACACATGACGGCAAGGCGAGCGAGCTGGAAGTCGTAGACGAATTTCGAACATTTGTCCAACCGTCCTGGCGCCCTATGCTATCCCAGTTTTGCACTGACCTCACCGGAATAACACAAGTCGGTCCCTGTCCTCGTGCCCCCTGTCTAAATGGTTGTTGTCTTAGAACTCATCATGTGTCGTCGCACTATAGCATCAAGTCGATCACGCTCCTTTCTTTCCGGAAGTGCTTGAACACTTCGAAGCCTTTCTTGAAAAGCATGGCTTAATTGACAGCGAGACCGGTGCTCGCCGAGAACGCTTCTGTTGGTGCAGCGATGGGCCGTTCGATGTCCGTGATTTTGTGGTCAAGCAATGCTTCATCTCTAAAGTTCGTCTCTATTTTCCAACTCAATTGAAAGACGTCAAGTCAGGGGCTTAATCCGGCCCATCTCCCTACATCACTGTTCTTTATCATCCCTTTTTTGCACTATGATAGGTTCCGATGCCGCATTGGATCCAAGGTGATGTTCTCGACGTCCGGATGGCAGTCATGCATTGGCTGAGTCTCCAACCCGGCCAAACAACCCCACGTCCGGTTACACGGGTAAAGTCAATGGCTGTATCAAACCAGGCATCCTCACTCACACGCAGAGGCAGCAGACCTGGAACTTTCCAAAGCAACGTTCCCTAAACATACCATCCCAGCTAGAAGCGCTGGGGCTTCCCAAGTTCGAAGGTCGACAGCACAGCGGAATCGACGTCAGTACCTATTCCACCCGCTTATCTGCGTCGTAGCTTTTTATGTTCCATTCTCCCTCCTGTTTTCGTCAATTTTCACCCTTGGGTCATGCGTGTCCTGTCTGTGATTTCGAACTCCTAACCTCCCTTGCTGATGAATCCATTTATCCACACACACGCATACTTTTATACATCCATATAGGACGCTCGCAATATCGCAAGGATTGTTACCGAACTCGCGCGAAAAGGGGTGGGCTTGCACCCGAATACCACTATCCACGTCAATAGGCGATGGCCTTGGATGGGAAGAAATGGCCAAATTCTTCCACAATATTGCGCCAACTGAGGAAAATTCTTTCTCCCCCCGCTCCTACCCTTTGACGTCTTTTTCTCCACACGCACGTCCGACGCGTCTCTTTTTCCCGTCCTCACATGGTTTCTCGCTCCTATCACCGTTCTTTGTATGCGGTACTGTCGATCAACATGCGCACTCTCCCTCTTACTCGTCATCACCCTACCATCACCACCCTCGCCATTAGAACTACCAATACGGCTTGCCAACCCATTGTACAAGTGGTATCCAGGATTTGTGTAATCTTTTCGTCAACACTCCACCATACTAGTAGTAATATTTCTCATCCCTTTTTTTTCACGATGACGTGGGACAGGGTTTGTTGTCTTGTTGATCATCTCTTTCGATTTTAGGATTATTTTAGGGTTTTTTCTCCCTTTCCTTTTCTCGTCTCCGTAGCACGTTAGTACCGAAAAAAAGAAACCCTGTGGATAAACCTCTTTTTCTTGTTTTTTTCTCGCCCTGTCTATCTCTTTCCCATTTGTGTTTCTCTCTCACGAGATTGCCGGATTGTACCCATTATTGATGCATTCCCTGATGCGGGAACCAACCATGATGGGATCATCCTCGCCACAGAAGCCGGAGGGAAAAAACGAACTTAACAAGTAACCACGAACAAAAACAGACGAAAAAGACTGGAAGGAAAGGAAAAGAAGCAAGGCAAAAAGAGAGAGAAAAAAAAACAGCGATCAAAAAAAGAAGAGACACAAGAGAGAAAGAGGAAGGGGAAGAGAGACGTGATCGCATTCGATTGCATATAGTCTTTTTCCGAAATTTAAATACCACCGAAACGACCGACTGAAATCTATTAATTTCGACAAGGAGGTGAGAACAGGTCCAATGGGCTAACCAGATCACCGTATCGTTATCCTATTTTAAGGTGAATGGGATGGGGGGGGGGGGGAATGGGAGGGGGTAGTGGGACGAGAAAGAATAACCAAAAACGCACTGTTCGATATTGATACAGTGTGACATTCCAGTACATATATATATATGATGATGATAGTGATGATTTCTACTGCAGACGGGAGTGAGTAGAGAAAATGGAGCGGTTCTTCCGGTGAATGTCTTAATAAGTGCAGGCAATGCGACTGCGATTCGGAGCGCGGGATAATAAAAAAAGGCCTTTTTTTACTGTAAAACACAAAGGGAGCGATTTTATGAGTCTTCCTGATCTGGAAGTTAGCTCTGGAGAAGGACTGCTACTTACGAAGTCCCACAGTGTTCCGAATGCTGGAATCCCTGCCTCCTTGCATCCTTCCATGATTTCCGAGTTACCAACGAAATTCGACGTGATGAAGACAACTGTGAGGGGAGGATAACATTCCAAGGAATGGAAGAGGGGAGAAGAGGGGAAGAAAAAGGACACGAGCGTGAGTGATCAATTCAATTGCGCTTCCACGCGAGCAGTCGGGAAGAGATTGAAATACCTTCGGCGTTCCATGTCTTGTAAGCCTCCTTGACCAATTTCATCGTGTCAGGGCGACCACCTCGCTCTTTGCTGTCCCATAGAATAAGACGTTCCGGCCCAAGATGCTTATGGATCAATCCACTGATAGTAGGCCCGAAGGTCTTCTCTTGCTCGGAGCCTATTTAGGACAAATATGAGCATAACTTCCCAGACGAAACGTATCGTGGCTTTGGCTCACCGATCCAGATCAAGAACCTGTGGAGCAAGAAAGCACAAATTCTCAGCCTGAGCTCCCGAGTGCGGGGGAAGATTTATGTGTAAAAAGCACTCACCAATGGGGTGACTGGAGACAAGTGGAAAGCGCGGCACCAATGCCTGTACCTGTGCACACTCGGATTCCACGGGCATACAGCGTTGAGGTATTGGAGACACCAGCAAACTGATGAGGATTTTTGGGGTTGATCAGCAACCAATCAAGGGTAACGTCGATGAGGTCAGGCTGACATACCTTAAGCTCCCGCGTCCAGATCGTTTTCGGTGGATCATTGACAAGACTCCGTGTGAAGTCACCTGCGGCCAAGGGGTTAGCACGACGTGTCGAGACCGGGCGCCGCGCGCTAGTACGAACCTTGCACGCCCGCAATCATGTAATGGTATTCGGCGTCCTTTCCCTCGCTGGTGTTTGCGATCAGCGGGGGTTTTCACACGTACAGCACTCAGAATAACTCACGAGATGATTCCAAAGGCGTGGTATTCCATGATGGACGACCGACTGATCCGTCCAAGGAGACCTTGTTGCATGCCACGCTTGAAACGGATAATAGCGACTTTCGGGGAAGGCTGCGGGGGTTGTTAGGGGAAACAAGGAAAACAGTTTTCCCGCCATGCACATACCAGCTCGATGTCAATGGGGACTTCACGGACGAAGAACCAGGGAAGCGCGATGCTGGAATAATCGAAGTTGAGCAAACAGACAATAACTCGGAAAAACTAGAACTTACAAAACAGTCATGCCCATCGTAAACCAGAAGTCCTGGTGGCGGACGAGTGCGACTCCGTTCAAGTTCCATGATCGGTTGGTAGGATCGTATGTGTCACCGAGGATAACGAATACCCCTGGTCGTTCATGTGAGAATCCATCGGGAATGAAAAGGGTAGATGTGACTCACAAGTGGCAATAAGGCCGATCCACCCGACGAACCTGTGATGGCGCTCAAACACGCTGTAAAAGAGCTTGGGCGTCAGACTGCGTAACTATTTTCAACCTATCGGCTGCCTCACTTGTGGTGGGTGTTGCGAACCCATGGGAAGGCACTAATTGCACTGATCATGACGGCGATGTTTGTCACCACTCCCATAATTAGAACCGAATCGTGATTGACGTCGAGATGTCGGAAGTTGTTCACGACCTTCAAGAGCAACCAGAGAACACCAGACAGAGCACATCCGCTGTGAATCCCGCCAAGATGCTAAAGCGACGTCAGACCCGTATGGACAGATCGGTGTGCCTGGAGATGAGCTCACCTGAAGCACCGATGTGCAACCGAGACGGAACCAAAGAGGCGGCCACTAAGAAGCGGGGGACATCAATCGAGATCGCCAAGTACCTCTCCAGAACGAAGACTCACCTTAGCAAAACACGAATTGACGAAGAGATAAAGCAATCGCCCGAAGACTTCATTGCGCATGAGGATGGCGAAGTTGAAGTTTCCAACGACCATAGCACCAGAAAACTTGACGGCATAAGGGAAGTGACCAGAAGCAGCTAAGCCGAGACCGATCATGTTGAGACCAAAGGTAAAGCAGAAGAATTTTCTAAGGTTCAGGTCGGTCAGACGAGGACGGTAGGTAAATGGGGGATGGAGTCACCTGTATGTGTTAAACCAGATACGGAAGCGGATCCATTTAGAAACCTTTCTCTTAGGTTTGGGCTTGCCACTCCGAGCAGGAAGGGCGACTTGTTTCGTGGTGGGGGGCGTAAGGGAAGGGGGTTTCTTTTCGTCGGTAAAGGCGTTCTTGTCATCAGCATTGCGTGGTGGTGCACGGAGGGATAGGGCATCTAGCGTGCCCTTCTCGGCATCGAGGATTTGCGGAAGAGTGAGATCTTTGGGCTCTGCAGACATTCGTAGAATATGCGCTGGACACCCGGTAGTAGTCAAGGGATGAGTGACGAGGGAGGAGAGATGAGGGGGGGACGTAGTTCAGGGGAGGAGATTGTCGTGGTTCTTATCCTTAAACGGCTGATGCAAAGTTGTAGAGGAAGCATTGGAGTGGAATAATTGTTCCTGGGATGCATATCCAGATGCGCAACGTGCCGATGTCTGTAGGGAGTTTCGAAACTCGCAGGCTGTGCGATAAAGAGCCGGTCCTGTATAAACCGGCTCCGGCATACAGACTGTCTGCGAAAACTAACACCCTGCTAATTGCCATGACCAACGACGCGTTGGCTTGAGATCGCGGTTCGCAATTATGAAACCTTCTCCATATTCAGCAAGAATTCGGCAAAAGAATTGGGAGAAATTACTGACATTGAGCCAGGTTCTGCGCTAGCCTGATCATCCCGTCATGCACTGAGCGTCGCGAGATCTCATACGGATCTCGGGCCCGTTTAGTGACGTCTTACAGCCACAAGTCGAGAACACCCAAAACAGCGAAATCTTCGCAACGTCGCACACTGAAGCCTGGAATGTTTGGAACAGAAGGGACCGAGGTTATGTTACGCAGATGTCAACCCAGAGGCTCGGGTTGGTTATTTATAGATCTGTGAAAAAAGTGGACCCCCACTAGGCACTTGGCGGAACACATTGCTGTTCCACCGTTTCGGTTGGTCAACGGATGAATCTCAGGACGACCCACGCCGGCATCAATTCAGGACTGGTTCATCACCTCGTTGACGAGTCAAAGGGAACGTCAGAAGAATGAGGGCGGCAACACCAGCGTGTGACAGCGCCCATCGCAGCATGCCTTGACGAAGGTCACCCACGCAGCAAACCAAGCACGAAGCAAACCGAACGATCCATGAAGGGAGAAGCCAAGCCTAGATCAATTGAAGAACATCCTGCTGAAGCCAAGCGTCCAATATATCAGCCACGTTTGGTGTACTCAGTCCAGTCGTAATGGTGGTATGGAAGAAAGAGCCGATTGGACAATGCTGGACGGCATCTCGGAGAAAAGCGGACCGTCAGTGAACACTAAACACCTCAATTTTGTCCGAATCGTTCCACGGCTGCGACAACCGACAACTCTCGCTCGTGGAATCAGCAGCCTCCAAAAGTATGCAAAACATAAATACAGATATAGATAGCATCCAGTAACAACCATCAATTCCCTTCCACAAATTCTCGCAGCTCCCTCAAATGGCGGGACGCATCCTCTTTAAACATAGCAATATCGTGGCTATGCTTGATGATCGCGCGGACAGTCTCTTCCTTTAGCCGGTACACTCTCTCAACCTGTTCCCGATAGCTATGGAGTGTTTCGTGAGAAATGGAAAAGTGGCGTTCCATCAGTGAAACGACTCAACTCGACTTGAAGGGCTTGAAGTCTTGTTTTGACCCCAATTCCGCTTGCCAAGGCAGCATTCCGAGCATCAACGAGATCACGTCCGAGACG
This sequence comes from Macrocystidia cucumis, assembly GCA_001179725.1. Classification (NCBI taxonomy): domain Eukaryota; kingdom Fungi; phylum Basidiomycota; class Agaricomycetes; order Agaricales; family Macrocystidiaceae; genus Macrocystidia; species Macrocystidia cucumis. The sequence goes on along the minus strand of CEMH01203704.1, from coordinate 19,312 downwards.
TTCGATCTCCGCATTGGCGACGGATGCCTCCCTTTGCGCCGCCTTTCCGTGATTGTCGTTAGGAAAAATGAAGACGGAAAGAAGAAAGCCGACTTACATCTCGAAGGTCGTCCGCCTGCTCGTTCAGACTCAAAACTTTCTTCTCTACTTCTCCAATCTCCTCATCAACATTTTCACATTCTATTGTTAGCTGATCCAGTTCGTTATCAACTTTGATGCGTTCGCTTTCTAGCAGTGCCCGTTCGGACCGTTTTGACTCCGCAATGCTGCTCAACGTCGGTTTGACGACCTTCCGGATATCAGGACCAGACAGGAGGTGATGAGGATTCGCTTCGGCTGGGTTCAATGAGAGCGTGAGATCGACGTCCTGGAATGGAGCTGGGAGTGGGGGTAAAAGGCCAATGGTGGAAATAAAGTTAAGATAAGCATCTACTGCTTCCTCTGCAGCCGCGACGCGGTGTGTCACCCCCACTTCAAGGGACCTGACGAGTTTGCTTCCTTCTGCGATCTTCCGCTGAAGGTCTTGTAGAGTCCTTGAGAGTCGTTCGTGGTCCGAGTTCATGCGTCCGACTTCATCAGGAGTAAGATTTTGCTCTTTAATGATCTTTGCCAGATTTTCCTGTTCCACTTTGAGATGCTCCAGCCGGGCAACTGGAGGGACTTTAGAACCTTATTGAGATGGTGGAGCTGAATCACGCACTGTCTGCAGCGAGCTCATTGTTCTCATAAGCAATGGTGTCGATCAGCTTCTTCTTCCTGCCAATGTATTGCTGAAGAATCTTCTGGAACTTTTCGCTATCGGTTTTCAAGAGTTCATTTTCTTTCCGTTGCTTGATGACTGGCGGCTATTTGTGGGTGAGTACCGACCAACCGATCGGAGAACGGGGATCCGTCACCTCTGATGAAGTTAGCTGCTTCAGCTGGGCTAGAGATTTATTCAACTCGAGGCTCCGCTCCTCCAGATCTATCTGGATACGCTCATTCTTCTTTGCTGTGTGTATTCGTAAGAAATCCACGTGGGGAGACTGTGAAAAGAACAACGCACCGTATCGGTTCTCAAAATCTTGTTGTGGCCCCACCAGATCGCCTGCTTGATCTAACCAGAGGTTGTACGACTGCTCGTAATAATCCAAAAGTAATGCCTGGTGCTCTCCTGGTTCGTCGAACTCCTCTGGAATCTCTTGAGGGTCCACAAAGAGGTGAGAAGTGGAGAGGCACAAGTCATTCGTCTTTCAGAGGTTCAGTCAGATGTCAGACAAGATGGGAAGTAAGGAACTCACCTTACATAGCTCAACCAACCAATGGAGGACTCCCAAAAGAGGTGGCAGGCAGTGCATACTAGCTGGAGCTGCAAGCCACTTCACGTCTATCTGTTGTACAAAGGGGTATCGAAATAGCTTGAGAGTAAACAAGAATTCGTCCTCGAATTTCGACGATGGATCCACAGGAAAGTTGGGATCGAGGCATAAGATCAAGAACCAGAATATCGCCCGAAAGTCCTTTCCGGTGATGTTAGATAGTTGAATCAGGCCTTCGTAGTCAGCGCCCTGCAGGAAGCCAGCAATTTCTTGCTTCATTTTAACTTGATATGACCGCTCGCGTAAAGGTCGCGTATCTTTCCCCGTCTGGCTATGCGGTGGCGCACTTGGGCCCGCCCCAGTCCATGTTGACACGCGCCGACTGGTGTTTGAAAGTCAGTAATACGCCTTGAAATAGCTTGTCAACATCAATTACAACAACTCACTTCCCCACTGGAGTCCGGCCAACGTTCATTTTACTCGTACTTTGCAGCAACGGGTTGATATTTTGGGAACGCATCATGGAGTGTCTAGGGTTAGTGGGTGGGGGCGCCATAGGTTGAACACGTTGGGGTGGACCAGCCAAAGACATACGCATGCTGTTGGCTGGTTTCTTAATGGTTGTTGGAACGGGGATGCCAGATCGGCCTGTAGGCTGGGAGTCGGAAAGTGGCTGTGCTGTCGAGCGACTCCTTGAAGCTGACATGTTTCGTGGTATTGTACGTTCTCTCCTATGTAGCGCGGCGCGAAGGGTCCCAATGCCAGTGATCGCGGTAGCGGTTTGGTTTGCTTGTGGAGCTGTGACCGACGCGTTGTTGATTGTAACATCACGTGTCAAGTGAATCTCGGGTCACACTTGACTCGGACGCTGAGTCAAAAGGGGCTTGAGAGCTCGGTCGGTTTCTCCCAACCCTCTCAGGATTAACTCTGGCTTAATTTTAGGCTAAATTCTACTCTGACTATACTCGTTACGCCAGCTCATCAGCTATGTCACCCTTGGATTACATTGATCGGCCTCTGTTTGGCGGTGCCATAACCATCAGGACGCCTGGAAATCTCATTGACGCTTCGTAGGTTGTTTTGTCACCCGTTTTCGCGTAAATAACATTATCGACATTACCTATCATCGGTAGAAACATCCGCCAAGTACCCGATACTCAGGAAGTGTTTATGTATCCAGACTCGGGAACGAGCATCATCGTGGAGATCCTTCAGAGGGTACAACCGTCTCAATTAGACGAAGCCATCAGGTTTTCATCAACCAGAAATGTTCAATGACTTCTCGCTCACCCTCACCTGGATTTAGATTTCATTTCGATTCGCTTGCACATGACAATGATGCAGAATCGACTTTGGTTCACAATGTTCAGACACTTCCCAACGATAGCGGCAATGAAATGCCACCTATCACGTTGTTATCTGGCAGGCAGAAGGTCCAGAAATTCAATCGTGAGGTGCGAGACAGTGTGGAAATTCTGATGGCTCTCTATCGTATCGAAGATAAAGGCATCGACCTTGTGGTGACCTTCAACATACCCGTAGAGAGTGTGGACGAGGGTGCAGTGGAAGCTGAGATGATACCTCTCACACTCGCGCACTTTGATACACTCGTCCGATCCCTGCGCATCCTTGATTACAATCTTTTTGCGTAAACTTGGCTTTGGTGTAAATACAGAACGGATTTCCCGGAGAAAGGGGGATGGTCAAATGGGAGTTCGCTTCCGATTGCCTACGGCTGTCAAAGGGTTGTAATTGGAAGACCATCTTTGACGAAAGGTTGCATTCCGTGCGATACGACGTTCTTCTTTGAGGTACAACGTTATCGCAACGATGTCATTTGGAAAGGCTACTCCTCCACGGTTAAAAAACGTTTGCAACCACTCACAGCTATCTACGAAGCAGATGGCGACGTATCCTGGCCGTATCCCACCGCCAACTTCCGTGCGATCGTACCAACCGTTCATCACGGTTCAATTTCCTCGTCCAGGTCAAACGTACCCAGGGAACCAAAACCTCTCACGCCGATACCACAACTTCGTTTTCTTCCAACGGCTCATCCGAGACAAGTCCGTATCTGCTCATTTTTGGAAAAATAGTCTCGCCTACGACTGCGGTCTCGTGGTACCGAAGATGGCAAGCTATTTTCTTCCAAAGCAATAAGCCTGAGGGACGTCTTTGCGATCATATCACTCACTCTCATTGGAACAAGCTTTACCGGAGATAAAACACAGTTGTCTGATGGTCAATCAACGTGGCGTTCCCCGCAAGCTATGTTTAGATTATAAGCCCCGTTATCCTCCATCGCTTCAGATATGATATTGTTGTCCGTTCACCCACTGGAATTTCGCAGCGCACATACGCCCGTGAGCTTTCAATTGAGGACCCAGGTCGGCGGATTTGGAAATCTTGCCTATTGTATGGCTTGAGAGTGCTCAATGGCGTCCTCGGCAATCCCATCCACGGTATGGGCTGCTGCATAAGCGATGCGTGCTTCATCCGAGTCAACGGACGAAGAACTCCCCACCGTCGGTTCTCGTTATACAACCTCGGCATGTTCCCGCTACAAGCGAGGAGCTCCATCGCAATTTCAAATGGTCTGCATTGACTATGGATACAATATGCAAATGAAGAAGAGGCGGGACGGAATGAAGTTCTGACTAGGGAAAGTAATCAGAAGGATTTTTCCAAGGGAGTCCGAGGCACTCGCACCTGGTTATCGTGCAGGCGCATCATCCAACTCTTGCTCTGCTTCAGGCTCTTCAAGAATCTGTTGTTTCGCAACCGATGTTGACTCTCCTGCGCCTTTGGCCTCCTTCTTTCGCTTAGCAGACTCTTTGAGTTTGTCCCACCGCTCGCGGTACTTTGCGAGCATTGCTTTCTACAGAAGCCGTCAGTTTATTTTGGTCGACGGGAAGATGATCACCCAAGCGAAAAATACACGAACATTTCTCTCGTTCTCCGCACGTATACCACGCAACTCTTCTTCAAGCTGTTGGATTCTGCGACCGTATTGTGCTTCGCGTCCCGTACTCATGCCAGGTAAGGGTACAGTTGGGACATTCATATTCAAGGCACTGAAGTCCATATTAGGGCGTTGCGCGACAACGGACGCTCCCATGGCACGTTGCGCCTAAATTTCTCAAGTTAGACATAGAAGCACGAATTTCAAAAGCGTTGTTCGGAAGTTACCTCGCGAGTGGCCTGGACTATGCTGTCGCGAAGTTGCGTGTCTTGTTCCTTTCGCAAATGGAGGACACGTTCTGTCGCCTCAAGCCTTTTTTTCATCAATTCGACCTCGGATTTAAGAGATGCATTCTCCTTCTTGAGAGCCAACGGCGAAGGTTCGTTGTCAACGGGTATCAGGCAAAAAGATTCGGAGAGTTCGTCTCCTGGAATCTCGGAGCTTAGACCCAAATTTGGTTATGAATTGCAAAAAGTGCTCACCTTCGTCGAAAACTTCATCATCAGAGCCTCCCAGTGGCGTTGACGCATTCGCACTGACAACACTGACACCCGCCAGCCGACTGGGCTTCCTACCATCACGGCCTATGCCAATACGGCGAGTAAATCGCGAGAGCATGGGTTCTTCGATATCTGTATCACTACTCATGCTGCCATCTCTCACGGGTGGTCTGGCGCCTAAAGGCGTTCTCGCTCCCGAGGACGCCCCCGTCTCGCTGTTGCCGAGTGGCGCCGTGGCAAACGCAACAGGTTGTGAAAGATTTTCTAGCATGCCTTGCATGATATTCCAAAATTGGTTGAATGCATCACCAGGGTCCGACTGCGGGAGTACACGAGGTGAGTTCTGTGGGACGCACTGAGATCATGCTCACTCACACGCTGACCCGCCAACAGCATGAATGACTCGTCAACTGTATTCTGGGAATCAGTCAGAGGGCGATGTGGTGGAGGAGACGGAGCAGAGCGTGAGGCCCCAGGTTGGGATGATGGACGCGTCATTGCCGAGGGTTGGGGAGGATCTGGCCGCTGCGGCAATGTCACATCTTTGCCTTCAAGCCTCAACTTTTCAATACGACGCTGAAGTTCTTTGACTGCTTTGCAATGCTCATTGTAAAGCATTCGCAGTGTTCGTTTTGTCTAACAACCACATGTTTGCTCATTGATAAACCCAAAATGATGCGAATGACGCACCGATTCGTCATTACTCCTTTCAACAGCAGTCATATAAGCTTCCGCCGCTTTCTGGTGCTCTTCAGTGGCGAGCACAAGATAGCCGCTTCTCATATGTTCATCTGCGTTGGCAGCATGTTGGTGGGCCTTGGTTAGATTAGAAACAATTAAGCCGCGTGCAGGGGTGCAGATCTACTCACAGCATTCAACGGTGTATCGTATTGTGACATCGCGCATGAGTATCTTGTGGTAGAGTTAGTCGAAGCGATAAGCTGTTGAACGGGGCAGATATCCTGTGCTCGCTGTCTGTGGCAGTGTGTAAGTACCAAATGTGGCCGCCTTGCTCCCGTTTGTTTGCCATCGACGGTGGAGGCGCTGAACAGCAGGGACATACAAGCGCAAATAAAATGGTTTGCAAGTCGCCTCGGGCCGGCTCAAACGGACTCAACTTCCACCATCATGCCAACAGTAGCTTGGTTCGTTCCAATTCTTGACCTTGACCAGACCACTCAAGGTTGGTTGCTTCCCCTTGGAGCTATGATTGCAATTTCAAAACAGCCTGCATCCCGCCTGATTTTCATCTCGTCTCCTTGGAGCTAATGCCAATCACACCGACCTGATCAAAAAAAGTCAAAACATTCGGTCCGTCGGCACATGGCGCGACCAGTGCCTCGCAATCGAAACTGCTCATTCTGACATTTCTTGCTCTCGGCGCTTCGTTCATTACGGCCACCCATCACTAGTGAGGATTGACAGGTCTGCCCATTACCACCATATGTAACTTGTAACACGCGTCGGGCATTCTTCGGCACGCGTACGCAACTTTGTGAACAATCAAAATGCGAACGACTTTTGCTTCTGTCCCTCACATTGTTGATGGATTATTTTTATTTTATTTTGATCGATACCAGGGCTGTGCTCACCATCCACCCACGACGCGCAATAGATGCCTCATTTTCATGCGATTGGATTGCGCCGACCTTCTGTGGCACATACAACTCCCCCGTTCTATGTTCGTGGATTTATTCAGCCTCCTCGCCCAAGCTGTCTCCATCCTAAATTGTCAAGAACCATCCCATCATAAGTCGGTATGATCTAAACACCGAACATATTTGTTCTGACCTCCCTGGCCAGAACCATCACGAGGATCATCACTTTTGGAAAACTGTTGCACTTTCAGTATGGTATCTTCCGAGTGTCACGCCATGAACATATTTGACGGAATCACAGCCGCTCCGAACCCTCAAGCATCGTATGGACGTTGTGGAACCAGACCGCTTCTCGAACGAATCAACGCCGGACAGAACACCCACCCAACAAGCGACGACGAATCGTGATATGGACAACTTCATGGCTGCAACGCCCAGCCATCAGCCAAGGAAAGCGCTACGCGAACCCTTTTTGAAATATGGGACTCGAGAGAAGGCGTCGCGGCGGCGCCTGACACCAGCACGCCATCATCTGCCAAATGTCGGTCCGTGCAGACGCACGGAAGAGCATGGTATCATGCCCTTCCCCGTCCCCCACAAGCGATGAATTTCATTGATCCAATTACCTGGAATATGCCGGACGTCGTTATGGCAGGATCACACTCCTTTTCCTTGGGTATGCGCCTGGCGGGTTCTCCTTCCACCAAACCCGTTCTTTGGGTCCACTCGCTGTTTATCTCGCTCGCTATCTCGTTTCCTCTCGTAAACAAAAAACTTGAAGGCTTCTTCGAAGGTGGTGTGGTCACCGGACTACCTACGGATGGACATTCCGAGGGTGTTTGACTTCGATTGTTATTGTATAGACGCAGTTTGGTACGTACGATAAGTTTTAGCTCCGTTCTTCTCCAAGACTCCTCAAAGGTAATTAGAGTGTCTATCAGTCGTTCTTTCATGGATGGCCCCAATGGTTCGGGTCGGGTTTCGAAGACATGGTTTCGTTTCCATTACGGCGCGTGCTTCACTGATCAAGTGTCCACCCTGATCCGGCAAACGTTAACATTGACTTTTGACAGTTGCGAAATCAATCTAGAGGGAGACGAAGGTTCCAGAGCAGGAAGCAAATGGCGATGCTGCGCGTTGCATAGACGAGACTACCTTGGCGCTGTACAATATATGTCAAAACGCATGACAAGTCACTTCTCCAATACACATCGTGGCGCAGGACCGTTTCATGCGTTCCGAGTCGGCTAACCCTCGCCAAACAACCTGATAAGTGGTCACTTGAAATACGACGCGAAGACGCAGTGACTGGATGTATCGTGTCGTCAAGGAGAACCACTCCTCGCACGTGTGCACGTTCACGTCGGAGAATCGCGCAGTATTCGCCTCGCTACTGCAGACTTCGACTTCGACGCAAAATGTGAGACGAATACGTGTGCTGTGGACGTGAGTCGTAGGTCAAAACTGACACCTAGATTTGGACGACGCATGGGCAAAATTACAAATTAGTAGAACCAAAACTGAGGACGTGTTCAATTGGAAGGGGTGGCGAGAGGCCAACGGTTCACATTGACTGAAATAATCAAGACTGTCGAATTAGAGGCGCATGCCAGTCAACCAGCCACTGGCTGCTGACATCCAATGGCATCCTTGTCGACTCAATAGCAGGAGGATTTAATCACCTAGTCTGGGTAAGTCATGCCCAAACAAGTTTCAAGGTAGCAAGTGGAAGGGAAGCTCGCCCTGCGATTCTCCTCTCCGCCACAAGGGAGGGTATAAATGAGCACCTTGCCTCCATGAGTTTTGTGACTGAGGCAAACGTGCCTCAAGTGATGAGTCGCGACCTAGAACTGGATATTTCTGGCAAACTTTTGTCATACAAAAGTTACCGCGATGGCCCTCCACCCGTTGGGTGGGCGTAAATTTACCACCATTGGGTCGACCCATTCTCGTGGTGCACCACCCCGGCCGTCCCTGCTACTTGGGTTCTCGAACCCTGATATCAGGTCATAGGAGTTCTTGAGATTCTGGACGCGACCATCAACATTTAATCAATACCTACCTCCAAGCAATCCGCCATGTCGCACCGCACCCAACGCCCAGTCACTCAAATTCCACAGTTTCGGTTGATATGTTGTGGTCTTGACACCGCTACATCAACCAGCTAGATGGCTTGGCTTATGAACCAGGCCGTTCATCCAAGGAAGTGAATCGTATCGATTTGATGCAGGCAAACAAGGATAGTACTCACCAAATCAGTCCATCCATTTCGTATTACTTGGCAGGAACGTTGTCAAAATGTCCACCGTGCTCGAACTGTCGGGCGTTGATCACTCCGTCCACTTGTGTCGCAACTTAGAACACGGCACTGCGATTTCCCGCCAAGCCAGATCAAGAAATCATACGCCACTTGACAGCCCGTCGAGGACCAGAAAGGAAAAACCAGAACCTTATGTGATGCCTATCTGACGGGGGCCACATATCCCTGCACGTACGTAGCCTGCTTTTAGCTGATGCGGACAGCAGAGCGGATCAGCGGCAGGCAGGTACAGCGCCATGAGGCGCGTCAGGGCACGTAATGAATCTCTTTCAACCCACATTGCTGTAGATGAGGGAGATTTTGCATTTCATATGACTCAGAGCGACATCCCCGACACAAAGATAGTTATCACGGCCGGGTGGGGAATGAAGAGCAAAAATCCACCGAGATATGATCCCATTGTGCCCGCAGTATCGAAGTCCGGGTTTTGCATGAGAAAGAGATGGTCGCACCCTTTTCGAAGTCTGATACCGCATGCACGATCCAGGTTCTGGGCCTGGTCTTAATGAACTCGAGTTTCGGCATTGGCATTGAGAATGGAGAATGAGTCAAAGGAATAAGTCAGCGCAGTAAGGCCATGTGGCGCGAACGGAGTTAGGGGCGCAGCCCCAGATACCAACCCAACAAGCGGGGTAAGTACCCAGTGACAACACCACGCCGACTACGCCGACTACAAAAAGGATGAGGCGGCGGCCAGGTCGTCATCTATCGTGGTGTTGCCCCAGGGTGAATGTTTAGTACGACTCCACCGCTCTCAGGTTCCGCGGCGGGTCGGCTTGCCAACAGCTCACTGACCGCTGAGCTGAAACTAATTTTGGCTTTTGGGGCCAAAATATGGTCGTAAAGCCCTCGCGGCGAAGGCGGGAATGGTTCGAAATCATTGCAGACCATTGCCCACCAGCTTGTTGGTCGGAAGTTGAATACTCTAAACGGTTTTCTCAGCCGGGCCGTCCAACCGAGCAAACCTTTCAACTTCAGTTTCAGCCCTTCACTTGGAAGGTTCTTGTTCGCATTCTGCTCTAATCGTTCTGAAGTATCTCGCGGGTATCTAGCCATGTGCGAAACTCTCAAGTGTCATCTACACATCCCAAATGCCATCAGGACTCGACACCCAAGACCCTGTGTGTCAACTACTCAGAAAGCTGTCGATCGCTTGAACAACACGATTGAAAGTACACAACAAAACGCGAGGTCTTTACCCTGTGAACTCCGAAACCCGACTTCGAAGATTATCCCAGATTTTCTAGCTCAGCGGAAGACGTTATCAAGGATATACACAACTGTGCAATCGAATGTCAGCCTTTTCAACGAATGACCAGAAGTCGAGGACGCACTCTGATTCGCAGTGGAGAGACAAAGATGTTCTAAATGCGCTCGCAAAGCTATTTTTCATCTGAGAAGGGGAATATTTCGTGAACATGGCACATAGAGCCCCCTAGGAAGGTTGAACCTTCGTTGACAATACATCCTTAAGTAGACAAAGAACATGGTCCCTCGGTATCTTGAGGATGCGCCTGGCTTCGGGTGTTCGTCAAACTGTGAACAAGCTCCTGGAAACGCTCGGGGTGTTTGGACGAGGCGTTGTCGGCTCGACAACGCGATCGGTTTTGTAAATGAGGACAAACGGTTCTGCTCCAGCTGCCTCTACCATACTCATTGCGTGAGTGGGAGGGACCTCCCGTAATAGAAATGTATGAGGCGCCCCGTCAATACCCAATAACCGATGTATCTGATACTGTTTCGTCCCCCCACCACGGAGAGCGCGGGCTCTGGTTGTTGCGGAGATTGCACCCCACATGTGGTCTACAAATACAAGGTTTGTTAGATGGACATGTTATCAGAAGAGATGATAAGAAAATGGGGAGGCTACTCCTCACGAACATTGGTTTCCGTTCTTGAATGTTCAATCAAATCTGAGCTGCTTGCCAAGCTTGCAAAAGCCTGGATTTCCCAAAGTCATGGTGTCACTAAACCAAACCACTCCTATCATCTGTAGTGAATACCGAACCAAGGTGTGGCTGCTTCCAGCGCGATTTTCCCCAATCTCTCCGGAGTGTAAAGGACACCGACTGAAGGTGAGTTATCTTGTCAGCATCCTGTCATGTTCCCTGATGAAGGACTTCTATTCACTCACAAACCCGACAATGATGCGTTCAGTTTGAAAGGTTTGCTCCCACCCATCTGAAAAGACTGTTCGCGGTGTTCCAGAAGAGCAGTTCGATCGATGCGGGGCTTCCTATCCTCACAGGCAGTATGTTCATTGGCACGGTTCTATGCATGATGTCACCCCTCATCGCGACCGATCGTTTCATTATCTTGTCCCTTAACCTCTAAAAACCTGTTCTGTTGAACACTGAAGAACCTATCAATCTCCGTAAGGACGGAAAACCCAATTACCGATCAACTTCGATCAAGGCGGTGATGAGATCAAAGATAAGTTCGAAACCTTCTTGACCCAATTGTCGAGCATCCGGGTGATGTCAATACCTGTGGCGGTCCATCAACGAATTCGACGGCAAACGGGGATCAATGGTACGATGGCGGTATAGACATGTTTCTTGTGGTGGTGACAGTGGCAGCCGATGAACGCGACGACGATAAGAATTCATACCAGACCCGATGCTTCCATGGAATAAAGGAAGCCGTCGGAAGTCTTTTGTTGCCGCGTTGAGTAAAGACGTCAGTGGCTTTGGCGGGATGTGACGATAAGTCGCGTCAGGTACCAGTGTCGCAGATAGGGATTCAGCGAAAAACCGAGCCTTGTGCTCTCACTCACCAAAAGCACGATTACTCGAAAGGGGTCTTGGCCTCGCCTGCCGTCATTCCGAAACATGTAAATGAAGTACCAAAAGTTGCACATAATCAATTCTCACCTTCGTTCGTATCCAAAAAGTTCCACCATTCCTTTGTGATTATATTGCCGAACCTCCTTCAAATTTCGAAACCTGAAGTAGTGAAGGAACACGCGAGATGCGCACCGTTGATGAGCGACTTCGTGACAATGTACAAAGGCAGCTTTTTCTTTGGAGTGATGGCGCTGTCTTCATCATAT
>CEMH01203703.1:16178-27089 GCA_001179725.1 Macrocystidia cucumis | reverse complement strand
GACTTGTCGGGCTCCGATTACCACTCTAGTACGTGTTTTGACCCTCAGCATTTTTCCAGCCCCTCGAGCTTACATATAATCGTAGTCATCGGATACGGTTTCCATGGCGGGAACAACCAGCAGGTTTAATCTTTTCCGCCTTCTCAATTTCTGCCAACCTGATGGTTGTATTCCGCTCTCATAGTGGGACGTCACTCAGCGAGGAAACTATTGGACCCTCCGCTGTGTCCGAACTGGAACTTACCTCGGCTACAATGGTGAAGCGAAGGGGGGGCTTCAGTTGCAAGGCGTTAAGGAGCCGTTTGACTGGGATATCCGAGTTGACGAGAAGGACAACAAGGTCCATAGGTGGGGTTGCTTTTTGTTTCGCTCTATCTTGTTTGTTTCACTCACTGCTGTCATATAGGATTTACACTCCTGGGGGCAAACCTCCAATGGCTGTGGACCTCAAAGGCTCTAGTCCCGCGAACGAAACCCCCATCATCCTTTGGCAGGATGTGAAAGGCGTGAACCAAGCGTGGTCGTTCCGTTCAGGTTCGTGAATCACCTCTTACAGTTTATGGAGCCTTTGAATCCGAACTAACTATGATATCCAGTTTGAGATGTGATCTTCCGAACGTCGTGCCCATCAGATTCCAGAGAAGCATCGACAGCGACGTTCAAGAGCCCTTTGGCATAGCACCCGTGACCGTAAAGTATCGCCTGAATGAATAGATGATGATTTGAGCCTGTTCTCAGAGACCCAAAGGTTGAGTTTTGAGCGCGGACTCCTTGAGACGGCTACGCCTTCGCGAAGGCAACACGGGCTCAAACCCCAGAATTTCCGCGGATATATTGACATTCACCTCCAATTGGTCCACCAACACTCAGACTCCCGAGGTCCAAGCCGAACCTCTATCAAAACACCTTCAAGCGATTTGAGCTCCCGTTTGACAGAAGAGGTGCCTATGCTCGAAGTCGGGGGAGGCGGAGTACTTTTTGGGGCAATCCCGCCAGCAATCCAACCCCAAGAAGCAAGCAGAATGAGAGTGATTCCTAGTTGCTTTACCCCTTCTTGTATCCTCACACATTCTTTCAAACACAAGATAGGCTCATCAAGTGTCCATTGACACTGTATGATTACGAAAGGCGGAGAAAGCTGTATTGAACTTTCCGTGGAGAGTTTTCGCATGTCGACCCTCGATGGTTCGGTTGCTGTTATCACCACCAATCAGCCCTTGGAAATACTCACCGATAGGACGCAGGATAAGATCAGGGCCGCAAGATGGGACATGTGGATGCTTTTCAACGCGGAGAGATGGCGAAAATTGGGGACAACCCACTAACCCCGCTCAGCCACCACAACCGAACTATCTGCTGTAGGAAAGACTAATGACGAGGTGAGAAAGAGTGGAACATCAAATCGAGCGATTAATTGAGGGAAAAATTCCCTACACAAAAGTAACCCATTTGAACTCGCTTGAAGATCGTCATCAAGGCAACCTCTAGGTGGGCAAGGGACGAGCGTGATTTAGACCAGTCACACTGTTACACTTCCGAATTCGAACCGTCAATTCGATTCACCGCGTTCGTACTTGACAAGTTCTACTAACGGAGAAAGGGCGTCCGGGTGCGGTTGTGTAATGTCAGTGTTGTCTTGTCATAAATCAACCAAGCTGGATGCATTCAGCCATGTCCCTGCACGGAAACCGATACCGAACTTGAGGGAGAGGGAGGAAGCTCGGTGTTTGATTCGAAACAGAAAGCTATGACGAGACGCTCGTGTGTGGCTATCTCCTTTTGGGATCCCGGCTTGGTGCTTGGATGTGACACCCTCCGACAACCTCGAAATCCTACTCCCGAATGATACCATGGCGTCATACAACAACCACATGTTGTCGATTGTGATCCAGGAAAGAAGACCAACCCGGCGCGGACTCACCTCATCAAATCGAGGAAGTTGTCTTCTAGAGACCACACTAAACCCTGCGGTGACACTTGTCCGTGATCTTGCTCGGGTGTGATTGCGCAAGGGCGATGACAAAGGCGGGACGCAGCATGCATGCCCTCTCGGCAAAATGTTTATCCTGCTGTTGCATGCCATCGTGATGCACTGCGTCCCCCCCGAAAAATCGCTTTCGTTTTATCAAAACCAACCACTTCGATTCGTGTTTCGTCACTTCGAATCATCGTAATTTTCCCTCCCCCTCCTCCACAGCTGGAGTCCCTCGCCACGATGGCGAACATGACAGCCACTGGGTTTGCTTCGTTTCAAACTATTATCGCCGACCACCTCTTCGGCGCAGCCCTCGCGGTCGGCGGAGCGACGCTTCTTGGAGCTCTTCTTTTGACGTCTCACAAGGAGGAGAAGGAGGATGAGATTTATCATTTGGGAGGGTTTTCGGTGGTGACAACTTGGCAGTTTTTCTCGAAGAGGTTCGACTTCCTGCAAGATCATTTCAAGTCAACTGGCAGGAACTTGTTTCAGTTTCGTGTTTTGCAGGTTCGATTTTTCTGAATATTCTTCCCTTCGATTTCTCCCAAGCACCCTTTCCCCCACGCGAAATGCCAGGTCAACTGACCTCTCTCGTTATTTGGCTTTCGTAGCATCGAGTGATCGCTACTGCCGGAGCAGATGCGCGCAAGCTCTTCTTCACCGAAGCAAGTCTCGATTTCTTCGAAGGATATCGTATCTTTCTGGGCAATGCACCCAATGTACGCGATATGAATATGGAAACCGATTACAACTTGGGTACCTTCTTAAAGCGGCTTCTTGTGTTAACTCGCCAGGATCGAGTTCAAGCTGGTCCGTCTCTCTTCTCCGCTCCGCATGGGTATACATTGAGATGACATAATGGATGTTGCTGTGATTATCTAGTCCTTCCATCGCTTATTGATGACGTGGTTGCGAATATGGAGACTTGGGGACCGGAAGGACAGGTTGACCCCTTCAAACAAATCTACGATGTACGTTTCATTGCTCGTCCCCTTTCCTTCAACTGGTTGTTTTCGTTCTTGTCACCCGAAACCCAGAAACCCCCATCGTCAAACTGACCCAATTTCCTGTTCATCCAACAGGTTGTATTCCAAATGACGGTGCGCATGGCGACGTGCCATGAGCTAGCCAACGACCCAAAAGCGATGGAAACATTGAAAAGGCACTACTGGAATTTGGAGAAGAGCTCGACTGCCGCCGCGTTGCTTCTGCCATGGCTGCCCATACCGTCGAAAAAGCTCAAAGAAACTTCAACAAAGGAGTTGTTCATGATGCTTTACGGGTATGTGGAGAAGAGAAGGGCAGCGACTGTTCCGTCAAATGATGCTATAGATGCGTTCATCGAAGAAGGTGACCGGACGCAAAGAATTGTCGAGGTACTGCGTCCGTCGTCTCCCTTCGTCGTTCTGAGGGATATTTGTGTCTGATGGAAAGGCAGGTCATCATGAACATGATATTTGCTGGCGTTCTCAACACTGGAATGAATGGCAAGTGCTCTATCTTTCATCATCTCGTCACGCTTGAAATGCACTCACACTCTTCTCTTGGTGTAGTATGCTGGCTCCTTTTGTTCCTCGGCGGCAACCCGGAATGGACAGCCAAAGTGAAAGCAGAAGTATTGTCCCTCATCGCGCACCATACGGACACCCACTCTCCGGAACCACTGTGCAAACGGCTCCACGCCATCCCGGTGTCCGCTTGGGAGAACGACCTCCCCGCTCTCGATGCGTGCATTCGTGAGACCCTGAGGCTCGTCATGACCGGCTGCGCTCTACGGCGCAACCTCCATAAGGACCTAACGCTCCAGGGGAAGAAAATTGAGAAGAGCGATTTCGTGGTCTACCCTCTTTCTGATGTGCATTTGAATCCAAACATCTACGAAGACCCAGAAACGTTCGATCCGTCACGGTATGAACCTGGTCGGGAGGAGGATAAGAAAGTGCAGTTTGGGTATGTTGCATGGGGAGTTGGTGAGCATCTTTAATTAGTGACTTTCCTTTGTTCTTCCCCACCACCACCTCCCCTCCCTCCCTCCCTCCCCTTCGACTATCTAGATATATTGACGACTGTTGCAGGTCGCCATCCTTGTGCGGGGATGAGACTTGCCAAGTTGGAGATGAAGGTCGTGCTTGTGACGTTGTTGGTCGGCTGTGACTACGAAATCGTGGATAGACACGGAAGACCTCCAGCCGTGCTTCCCCGTCCAAACAGGAACGATATCCATTTGGTAAGCGTTTTTGGCTGATGGGTTGTCCTCTCGCTGGTAACTCCATCTCATAACTCACAGGCTCGCCCACTCGGAGAACCTTGCTTCCTCAAATTCAAACGTAGAAACTAGTAATTTGATAGGGGTTTTGACAACGGGTCTTCCATTGTTGATGTACGGTTGTGTTCTTTTGATTTGTTCGTGAAGACTCTATGCCTAACTTTATATACATGCTCTGGCACTATGACTTGGATGGGACAGGCTAACACGATTTTTCGCATTGGATACAGATTTCTGAAGATCGGGAAGGAGAGCCCCTAAACGTTATTGGGGAGTTTCCGATGAGGGAGACCCTCCTAGATAGATGCACATGTGGGCGGATGGTGCAACCTGCCGGGTACCCCAAGTCCGAGCGGTCAGGCGCAGTTTGAGAAGAAGTTGTGAGAGTTCTTCGGGATAAAGGGACGTTGATGACCATGGAAAAGACCCAAGGAGTACATTAGTGCTTCATTGCATCGTGACGTCGTGAAGAGGATCATGTTCGCGAAAGCGGCCCATCACTACTTTCCTTCGACCGACCTGACGTAGAGTTCCGCTTGAGGAAAGACTAGCTGCTGGGCGTTGAACCAGGACAGGGGTTGTTACCATCATGAACATCGAAATCCGATCCCCAACTCTTGAGGCGGGCTGCCATCCTTGGGTGAACAAACTAGCAGTCTCGTGACAGGCCAAAGTCCGTACGAGAATGGGGGCCGGACCACGGTTGATGTGGCATTCAGGGAGAGGGGATGTTGGGAGTAAGACTGATTGACCCACGTCGAATCAAATGAAGATTGAAATGCCCCGGACGGCTCTGACGACAGACTAAAGAGCAGAGGACGAGCCACTAGATTGAAAGAGGTAAATCAGAAGGATGTGGTTGAAGAAAGTTCCAAAAGGGTTGCTCCCGAACGCTCTCAATTAGTCTCCCTCTTCCCGCAACTTTTCCGTCCCCTTCCGCGCTGCCACTGTGCATGATCCACTTCGTCGGGGATTTCTCTGTGAATGCGTTGAGGTGGAAAGACGCTGAAGTTTCCGAGTGTCGTCCTGTACTTAGCTACGAGTCAGCCCAGTGGCGCAAAGTTTGGTGAGTTGGACCTACAAAAAGGAGTGCTGCAGCATCGGCTTGTTCAGAATAGTGATAAAACCTACATTGTACATTTATCCTTTGACACCGCGGTTCAACGAAAGATGAAAGCTGATTCCGATTCGATTGCGGTAGCGCTGGGGACATGACGACGTTGAAGGGCGATGAGTTGCTGAACTGAACTTCCCGATGTATTAGGAGAAAGCCAGAGTTTTGTGCTTTATAGACTAGAGGGCTCTGGTAAAATTGGATGGCAACTGGTAGTTGAACTTGAAGTATTGACGAGGCTTCAAGCTTCAAGCTTCAAGCCTTCGAAACACGAAAGTTGTTGGTGAGAACAAACACGAAATGTTTTCGGAATAGGCCGATTATGTAGATGATTCCCACGCTTCTGAATTGGCCTCCGAAGCGTGCCTCAACGCCCTGACTAGCTCAGGACCATCAGTCTTGGGACGGTAGGTCAACATGAACCCCACAGCTTGAAGCCTCGCCAGCAAGCCAGAGGATATAAAGTTTGACGCGTGCATCAGTGGCAAATCCGAATTGCTATCCGTCCTCGCGGGACTGTCCCTTCACGCTCACCAAGGTCACGAACGAACACCAGGCACGGGCGTCCTACCATGATTCGAGCAACACCATGGAGCTCTCTTGTTGGATGCCTGTACTGTGGGCATCTATTTGACGCGTTGCACGCTCGCTGACGACCTGTCCTAAGACTCGGCAGCGGGTTTCCGCCACCTTTTTTTTGAACGTCGAGTAGACGGCTCAGTTGAGAATCTCGCAAATCCGAACCCTTGCCGATAGGTGGGCTTTAACCCATTGCGCGTCCCTATAAAGCCAGCTGAGAGTTCTTCTGATTAGACCATCTTTCACACTCAACACTCCTACTCAACTCAGATATACGACTCGATTACAATGCAGAACGTTACCAACATACTGGCAGTTTCATCTTATGCTCCAACTCAAAGTGCGGGCGTCTCCGCTGGCTCTCTGGCTCAAACACACAGTGAGGCCTTTGTCGCATTCCAAAAAAAAAATCTCACACCAGATTCTAACTTCTTAGCCTTGCACATCCAATCCGGGGCAAGCTACACCTTTGTGAGCGTAAAAACAGGAACCGTCATGGATCTTTCTAAAGCCAACAACGAGTCTGGTGAGTATCTCATTCGGTATCGTCTTTCACTATCTGACGATTCATTCTGCCCTCAGTCACAGGATATGTATCGAACGATGGAGATAACCAGAAGGTGCGTTTCTCGTTTTGACGTTCCCAAAGCCTCAGCGCGTGCTCATTGGATAGCATCCAGTGGATTGTGACTCAGAGCGGGACTCACTGGACGATTCGGTGCGCACGTGGCGGACGTTATCTCGGCTGGACAGGTGATGCCGCCCAAGGAGTGAAACTCAAGGGAGTCGACCAACCTGTTAACTGGGATATTCGGGTGGATGCGAAAGACCCTACCGCCTACAGGTAAACTTCAAACACCGCCAACAAGCATTTATTGACTGCGCCAACCGAAAGGATTTACAATGTTGGAGGCAAGACGCAGTTCACCGTCGATCTCACCTCCTCAAACCCTGCTAGCGGAACACCGATCATCCTCTATGGAGATTGGAAAGGACCGAATCAAGCTTGGAAACTCAAGCTTGTCACTGCACCCGCCGTCGTCACCCCCACACATGCAGCTACGGTGCCCACCACGATCCAGTCTGGAAAGTGTTACACTTTTTCCAATGTCAAGACCGGGACTGTGATGGATTTGTCTGAAAAGGATCACGATTCCAGTACGCTATGGCGGTTCTGTATTGCGACCCAACTAACGTGTCGACCTTTCTGTAGTTTCCGGAAATGTTTCCCAGGGTGCGGACAACCAAAAGGTAAATTGAGCCAAGTCTTGACCTGACTATCGTGTACTAACTACAAAACAAACAGTGGTTTGTCACACAGAATGGAACGCACTGGACGATTCGCTGTGCACGAGGCGGCAAGTACCTTGGATTCACAGGCGATGCCGCCCAAGGGGCCAAACTCAAGGGCGTTGACCATCCCGTGAACTGGGACATTCGATTTGACGAAAAGGACCACACCCATTATAGGTAGATCTCATATGCTTCTTGAGAACTCTATTTTGACCACGCCTCCATACAAGAATATACTCTGTTGGTGGCAAGACGCCACTCACTGTGGATCTCACCGCATCAAATCCCGCCAATGGAACGCCCATCATTCTCTATGGTGATTGGAAAGGCCCGAATCAAGCCTGGAGACTTCACCTCGTTGCAGCATCTGCAGCTTCCTCAACCCACACCTCCAAAACCGTGGAACAAACGACGACGACCCATACGACTACCACGGCGACTACAATTCAGTCTGGAAAGTGTTACACTTTTGCCAACGCCAAGACTGGGAAGGTCATGGACTTGTCGGAAACAGATCACGAATCTAGTAAGTACAAGTTTCTGGTAGGGACGCACCTGTCTTATCAAATCCTCCTAGTCCTTGGATACACCTCTCATGGCGGTGACAACCAAAAGGTCGTTTGATTCTTTGATGTAACCTTTCTGCGCTGATGGACGAGCAAACAGTGGTTCGTTACCCAAAGCGGGATCCACTGGACAATTCGCTGTGCTCGTGGCGGTCGCTACCTCGGCTTTACCGGCGATGCAGTTCAAGGACTGAAACTCAAAGGAGTTGACCACCCTGTAAACTGGGATATTCGAATCGACGAAAAAGACCACACCAGCCTCACGTGAGCCTGACGCAATTCTTGCGTAGATTGTTCTGACTGCTGGCGTCGAAAGGATTTACACCGTTGGCAGCAAAACCCCCTTTGCGTTTGATCTCTCCGTGTCAAGTGCTGCCCATGGAACGCCCATTGTTCTCTACGGAGATGTGAAAGGCTCTACCCACGCTTGGAATCTCAAGCTTGTCGCCACCCCTGTCGTTGGTGGTGGTGGCACTCCCCCCAAAGCTGCCAGTGTAACACACATGACGGCGACCACGCAAATAGGTACCACTACAACCGCAATCCAGTCCGGAAAATGTTACACTTTCACCAATGTGAAAACTGGTACGGTCATGGATCTATCTGGCACAGATCACGTATCTGGTACGTGATGGTCATCGACACCGATTGGCCCACCTCATCGGTCGAACTTATAGTGTCGGGTTACGCCTCCCATGGCACTGATAATCAAAAGGTTGCTCACCCTCCAAACCTTGGTGTCAGCATTTGTGTGCTGACGTGAGAAAACAGTGGTTCATCACGCAAAACGGGACCCATTGGACCATTCGCTGTGCGTGCGGTGGCCGTTACCTTGGGTTTACAGGTGACGCTGCACAAGGAGTGAAACTCAAAGGCGTTGACCATCCCGTGAACTGGGATATACGCCTTGATGAGAAGGATCATACCAGTTACAGGTGACCACAGAATTGTACACCCCATCAAGCACGCTCTGACCACTTTTACTGAAGGATCTATTCCGTTGGTGGAAAGACCCCGTTCACGGTCGACCTCACCGCGTCCAATCCTGCTAGCGGAACGCCGATCATTTTATATGGCGATTGGAAAGGCCCAAATCAAGCTTGGAAGCTTCAACTAGTTGCAGCCCCTACATCTACTGCAACTCCCCACTCATCAACTGCGACTGCGACTTCCCACTCGTCAACCGCAATTTCCCACTCATCTACTGCAGCTCCCCACTCATCCACTGCAACTCCCCACCCATCTACTGCGACCGCAACTTCCCACTCATCGGCTGCAACTCCCCATTTGTCAACCACAACTCCCCACTCATCAACTGCAGCTCCCCACTCATCTGTTACGCAAACCACCGCTGCAGCGGCAACTGTCAAGACGCACTGTCTCCAGCCTGGGCGCTACTACACGCTCACGAATGTCAAAACGGGGACCGTTATGGATCTCTCTGGAACTGATGGAGAGTCAAGTAAGTCGAGATCCTTCCAGCTGTACCCAGCGGTTAATATGACCATAATAGTTTTGGGATATGCGCCCCATGGTGGCGACAACCAGAAGGTTTAAGTCCTTCGACTCTCTTGTTTGGCTTCGTCTGACACAGCGCTTCGTTTGCAGTGGCTCATAACTCCAAATGGAAAGCACTGGWCCATCTGCTGCATGCGGAACAAGCGCTACCTTGGATTTGTGGGCAGCGCCACTCAGGGACTTAAACTCAAGGGTGTCGAGCGTCCCATGAACTGGGACATTCGCCATGACGAAAAGGATCAGACGATCTACAGGTCAGTCTCAGTTTGTCGCTGGTTTCTGTTGAGCTGATTCGATGATTCAAAGAATTTACCCTGAAAACACCCCGACACCCTTTGCAGTCGATCTGACTGGATCAAACTCAGCTAACCGCACACCCATTATCCTCTGGAAGGACGTGAAAGGCGCGAACCAAGCCTGGAAGTTCCAACTGGTCCCCTTTATCGCCCCCCAAGTGGTCGTAAATAAGGCCAACCTCCGCTCTGGTGGTCGCTACATCCTTTCCAACGTCAAGACNGGCACTGTTTTGGACTTGTCGGGCACCGATTACCATTCCAGTACGTGCCCGTCCCTGTCGACATTGTTCGTGTCTGTCGAGTTTACACGGAATCACAGTCATTGGATACACTTCTCACGGCGGGAACAACCAGCAGGTTCTTTACCTTTTTTTAACCTGTTTCCACGACTGCGTTCCTTACGGAGTCATGTATAGTGGGACGTCACTCAGCGAGGCAACCACTGGACCCTCCGCTGTGTCCGAACTGGGACTTATCTCGGCTACATTGGGGAAGCGAAGGGGGGGCTTCAACTGCAGGCCGTTAAGGAGCCGTTTGACTGGGATATCCGAGTTGACGAGAAGGACAACAAGGTCCATAGGTGGGGTTGCTTTTTGTTTCGCTCTATCTTGTTTGTTTCACTCACCAATGTCGTATGCTATTCATCTAGGATTTACACTCCTGGGGGAAAACCCCCAATGACTGTGGACCTCAAAGGCTCTAATCCCGTGAACGAAACGCCCATCATCCTTTGGCAGGACGTGAAAGGTTTGAACCAAGCGTGGTCGTTCCGTGCAGGTCTGTGTATATTTCTCGTGCGAGCTATTGCGTCCCAACCTGATCATTATATTTAGTTTGAGACATGAAGTCTTGAACGCTGTGTAACCCAGAACTTGTAAGGGCAGCATTCTTGAGCCTTTCTATGTAGCATTCAATAGATAGATGAATCGATGACGATTTGAGCTGCTGTCCTGAGGGTTTGCGACCAAAATGTTGAACGTTGAACGAGAGTGCCCTATTGAGACTGGTTGTCCGTCCAAGTGAACGCTTTGATACGAAACACTGTCAGAGTGCGCGAAGCGGCGATAAGAGGGAAAAATGTTACAAAAGGCATATTTTGACTGTCGTCTCATCGCTTTGTAAATTCCGCTGTCTCCCCTTACCCGTATACAACCCTTACTTCATGTATGCTTCTTTT
This sequence comes from Macrocystidia cucumis, assembly GCA_001179725.1. Classification (NCBI taxonomy): domain Eukaryota; kingdom Fungi; phylum Basidiomycota; class Agaricomycetes; order Agaricales; family Macrocystidiaceae; genus Macrocystidia; species Macrocystidia cucumis. The sequence goes on along the minus strand of CEMH01203703.1, from coordinate 16,305 downwards.
CAAAACATGCGCCGAGGGCGTTTGCAAAGTGGCTTCATCGCCAAAACGCGCTCAAAGGGATAAGAGGTTTAACTCCTGGCTTGGCTCGCCACAAAGACCAGCTCTTTCTACTTTGTGGCTTCCGAGT
>CEMH01203696.1:1663-13441 GCA_001179725.1 Macrocystidia cucumis | reverse complement strand
CCTCTATTCCACATCTCACCATACCACTCTCCCATCCCCGGAATCACACATTCCTTCAGTTCCCTCACGAATACATTATAAAACACGGCCCTTGCACCACTCAATATGTTCGACCGCTTCACCGTATCGTCAATGTCCGAAATGACTCGAATGGGGCATTGCGTCAATGGGATGAGCAGAGTCGCTGCAGCGGCCGCTGCGGGCGGTGGCAAAAGTGATGATGACGATGATGAAGGCGACGATGGCAATGGTGAGATGGGGGTCAAGTTTCTAGGTTGGAGTTGTTCTATGGGGGAGCGATGGACAGCGGGATGACCAGCACCGTTGGTTGGCGAACGTAAATTGCTTCCACCAGCGCTGCCGCCACCATTCCCGGAAACACTCGCTTTGAACCGACTCTTGTAATGCGAATACCCACCATAACTCGTTCCATTATCTCCCTCTTTCCGTTCTCGAATGGCGCCATGTCCAGCCCCACTCCCAGCACCCCCACCACCACTGATACCACCATCAAACTCATTGACACCCGCAACCGCACTCGGCTCAGGGACCAACTCCGCCTTCACCACCATGTCCATCTCCTTCCCCGCCGCTCTCACTCTTTGTAAAATAACCTTCCCCATGGGATGCCTGCCCATGCTTTCCCACGAAACCTTGAATAGCGCCGAAAAACTCCCATCTGCAGTCGTTACAACGTCTTGCACTGCTATAGGGATGACCGTCTCGCTCTGTGATTTCTCGCCCTCATATACGCCCGCACCGCCAGAAGGAGAAGGAGAAGAGGGGGAGGTCGACGATTCGTCATAATGCGCAGCAGCGAGCAAATATACCCTCACTGTCCTCCCACTAAGCGCGGTGGACCAAAATGGTTGTAATCGAGATTCAAGGTTCGCATGTAATTTGCGAAGGTCCGCAGTGAGTTGTTCAGTCCCCGTTGTAGAACGTTTTTCCGAACCTCCTCCAACACCAGCACCGGCACCATCAACACCTCTGCCGCTGGTAGATTGTGGACTTGAAGTGGATGGGGAGCGTGACGATGACGATGACGACGATGACGAGGACGTCGCAGAAGTTGAAGTAGGCGTGGGGGTAGAGACAGAAGTCGGACCAACAAACGACGACGACGATGTAGCAGCGTATGATGAAAACGGCGGTCCGGAATCCCCACCTCGATCAAGCGCTGCATTGACCATTGCGCGAGGCATACCTTCGACCAGGCCTTGTTGTCGAGATTCATACGCATATCGATCCTCACCGTATCCTCTCCCGCTGTCGCCTGCAGTACCGCCCGAAGAATCAGAATCATACCCTCCCCCTCCTCCCACACTGCCGTCCATCTCCTCCGGCAGCCTATCGTTCGCATTAGCGAGCTGGAATTGCCTTTCGAGGGCCTGTAGGTCGAACTCGTCGGTGATTTCGGTGGGGCGTGGTGGGAGGTGGACTTGTGCGAGGAGGTTTTCGGTAGATGGTGTCAACTTGATGGGAGGCGGAGTATTAGGTGGATGCCCAGAACCCGGCTCGCTGCCCGTTGTGAAAGCGACAGCGGCATCCGTAGCATCTGCCGCAAGTTTTGGGAGGGCCGCGAAACCTATGGGTCGTGTGTTAGTTGGATAGAGCAGTATAAACGCGGCAGGGAAAGAATGGTTGGTTGGAATAGATATAGGGATTAGAATTGAAACGAACCTTTGGCAAGGCGCATGAAGGCTCGCTGGGAACGACTGGCGAGTTCAGGTGGTCTTTGATTCGAAGCGAACCCAGAAACGTAAAATTCCACGTCAAAAGCTAAGATGTATTCCAAGGTCAGCGTAACGTTCATCTTTTCACGCCAGCCCCTCCTTCCTACCCGCTGTGGCAGGTGGGAAATGCGGTCCATCTACGAAACGAGAGGGTTATAAAGAGAGGATGCTTCACCTTCTGTGCTTCCAATGCGATCCTTTCGAGCAGCCCATCCTGGGAAGAGCGTTATACTGTCAACACCCAAGAGCGCGGGGTTGACGGGTTGGCCTCCCCCGCGTACGGTTTTGAGCATTTGACCCGCCCATGAGCGCCAACTCTGCCGTTGCTGTGGTTGTTGCTGGGCAGCACTGTCCATGGCAGAAGGAGAAATTTGAGAAGCACGATCAGGGGTCAGAGAAGTGGATGGTGATGGTGATGCTGCGCTTGAGACGGAGATGAAGGGTCGTGGATCCCGCTGGGCGAGGTAGCCTTTGAAGGAAGAGAGGCGACTGGAAGTTGTAGATGATATGTAGTATCTGCGTGAAGCCATTTTGGAGTTTTCTGACATTGTGAATTGGTTGTTTCGTAGAGATCGTGGTGGAGAGGGAGAGAGAGGGAGAGCCAAGTGTTACTGTCAGCGGTGGTGATGGTACTTGTAGAGGGATGGTTTCATTACATGAACGTCAATTTCAACATGGAAGACTCTTGGAGCCGTCACTGTCTCTCGTATTGAGTCCGACTGCGCAGACGAGAAGAGAGAGCCATGAGAATGACAAGGGCGAGTCGCGGCACCGATGTCGACCCTGACCACGATGGTCAGCAAGTAGCCATCTTAATGTGCTTCAGCCGAATGCTCATCGTACAGCCCTACTTACCACGACATCGTAGTGCGTAGTCCACTTCACCTTCATATCAATACACTGCAGTGCCAACGTGGCTCTATTATTCGACACTGCCCTTCCATGCTCGATTTACGAAATGAAAGGCATCTAGCTTGGTGCTTTTCTGTTACTCTTCCCATCCAAGGAACACCCCTCTCCTTCCTCCTCCTCCTCAGATAGGATATGTTCAAGTGGTGTAAACGCCAAGAACATGCATTCCGAAAAATCAAATTGACGCAGCACGGCGCCGATGTACCAAATTATGTAATCCACCCAGCCGTTCCTGACGCTTGGAAACAACGGATGGGACGGGGGCAAAAATCGTAATTCTCCATTAATTGAATTTGGAGAAGTGGCCGAGTTGTGTGTTGGCTCAAACAGCTTGACCTCAGGCTACGAAGAATTGCGATTCAGCGCGAGGTTGGTGACAACATAAAACGACAACAAACCCAGACTGGACTTCTGAAATCTTCACCTTTCGTATTGCGAGCCTCAAAGCTATTCTTGAAAACAATGTCTAGCGCAAGGTAATTGGATCCAGGGATTCTCCAGACCAAGGGCTGTCATCTTCATTGCAGATTCTTGCCCAAAAGATTCGTTTGACGACGGCATCTCGTACAAGTAGAACCAGAGGAGAACATCAAAGTTGAAGACCTTTTGGACCCTACGAAGTCGGAACCCGAACGGAATATTGACCATGATGGTGCGAGCCGGAACAAGAGCGGAATTGGTGTGTTAAGTTGGCAGGGTATTATTAGGCCTGCGAAGGCGCGATGCCTCGGCAATGTACGCCATGCTCATTTTTGTGCCGGCGATTCCAGAAAAACACGAGAGTGGAGGGATGTCCCTTGACGGCCCAGATGAACTGAAGCGTCGTCGCGAGGATTGGTGCTACATATGCCAGTGAGTTGGGTCGGCCCTCCACGATGAAGTCGACAGATGACACCTCAACACGCGAGCTCGCCATATCAACCAAAGCCAGCGCCCTCGTGTCCAAAAGGCACATATCAATGGAAGCTTGGTAGGGAAGGAAACACAATTTTTCGAACGACCTAGAAGATGTGTATTGAATACTAACATGCTGGGGACCTGCGGAAGATTCGGAGGCGAGCCATGCGCCGCTTTGGTAATGTTTTGCCAGGTCAACGCGCTTTCCCACCACTCTCACAGGCTTTCGTTAGCACCATCACCACCGTTATGATAATGCAGCCCTTCAAGAGGAATGAACACGGAGCGGACAGGGAAGCAGTATACACTTGAACTTTGACTGTTGCAGTACTTTCCCATCCTCTCGGCTCTGCGGTGCGACCATGGTTAACGCCACTTCCCAGTACACATTCGCCGTTTTTAATCTACCCATCATAGTCCCTAATCTCCCCACCACGAGCACGCGAAATACTGTAGCGGTTCGCGTTAGGACCCGAAACTACTTTAACTTCAACGGCCGTATGCGATCAAAGTTGCTGAACAAAACACTGATGAGTGAAGTCGTCGGCAAGTGAGTTTTATGACAACAACAGTGAGTCTTCAAGCTTCAACACCCCTTCCTTTCACCAGTCCTGCAACTCGAGTGCTGGCTTACCCTTGAAGGGATAACAGGATGAAGCGACTTCACCACTTTGCTACTTCGGTGGGCTTGAAATCAAGTTACGTGTTATCAACTCAAATTCGATTGTGCGAAGGTCGCCCTTGCCTACGGTGTGAAACATGCATTCTACCTACGCACACAATTATTCACTCTTGCCACTTGTATGATCTCTCTCTATAGATTCTAGTGCCAAAGGTTAGGGTGTCTGGGAGGGGAAAATAGCTCCTCGCGATGGTTACCTTCTCTTTTAGGCAAGGTTAGCGGGTGCTTCATCAGCTTCTTCCGATCGTAAGTGTCCTTCGTCATCTAAAATGACCAATTGTGGCCCGCTCCCATTCCGAAGAGCGGTTAATTAAGTCGTTTCCAGTCAGCCCTCATGTAACATTCGAATTGGCGGTGACCAGTGTTGGTGACCATTATGACCCCTTTGCCGCCGTTCCAGTGTTTGCAATCGTCATGGTGAAAATAGCACCTTTTGCGTGGGAGCTTTCATCATGGGTTAGCGTCAACACAAGCATAATTGTAACACGATATTACGAGGGAAGGTCCAGCTAATATTTAAGCCATGCTTGGAATGCAGTCAACTTGTTGTCAATTCCCATGGCCAAATTCGCACAAGAACTCGTCGACGAGGTCATCGACTATTTCGCAGACGACCCCCGCTCTCTGATTGCTTTCTCCCTCGTTGCTCGCAACTGGGAACCTAGAAGCCGTTGGCATCTCTTCTCAGAGATCGACATCGGAACCAGCGCCCCGTCACCCCGTTCTAGGCGATTCATCGATCCCAAAAAGCTTTCCATGATATTTTTATCATCTCCCTACCTTGCATCTCACGTTCGTGTTGTTCAGATTCGCGTATCGAAGGCCATTATTGGCAAGGGCGACTACAACCCAGTATGGATAGCACTCCGGTTCGTTCTATCACGCGTCTATTGCGTGAGGAAGTTGACATTGCACCATCATTTTCCCGTGATGAACACCCACCAATTCGCGGATCAATGGGAAGAACTATCCGCTCTCCTCCGCGGCCTGCCGATGTTGACTCATCTGACGATGAGTGGACAAATGCCCATCTCACTCGAGGGACTACCCCCTCTGCAATGCCTTTCAGTCAATCGCGGATTCTACGAGCGAGGTGTCCACACTCCCGTGAACCTTCACGGCTCTCGTCGACTCCACGCTAGAGAACTCCACGTTCACGAGATCGCCGACTACCATGGCATGAGCGAACCCAAGAGCTTTTTCGGACCCAACTCCCCAATCAACTTTTCCTATCTTCGCATGCTTTCCCTTTCGGTCAACTGCATCGCCGCCAACGGCTTCTCCACCAAACTCATCAAACTCGTTTCTCCCACCTTGGAAGTTCTCCGCCTTTCAGTCGTCTTCATAGACGTTGATGCTTCGAACTCTTTCGTTCTCCCATATCCTCTCACACGACTACATACCCTCGACCTGCAAACCCATAGTGGACCATCACAACAACAACACCACATCACAGAAGCGCAAACGTCCATCGACTGGTTCGCGTGGATACTCAGTACTTTGAATGCAACCAACGCCGAGGAATTATCCACTATCAAGCTCGCCCTAGGAACCAACGATTCCTCGGGACAAGTGGGTGAAGCACGAACAAAGTTGGATTGGCGCGGTTTAAACGGAGCAGTACGAAGGATTGCTGCGTTTGGGAAGCTTCGGGAGGTCAAGTTGTCGGTGATGCCAGGGGATTGTATTTTCATAAAGCCCAGCTTTTCAGACGGAATTCACGGGGAAAACTGGATAGAATCTGTTGGGTCAGTACCATTTACAGGCGAGGCAATGGGATGAAGGTGGCATCGAGATGGAGGTTTGAGGGGTATTGTTGGAAAAGCTCTCAATCATGTCGTTACTACCGTATGTATATACTATACAGTATGCACATTTCATATATATTTGTACAATTCAAGGGGATCTCTTTTGTTCTCAGTACCGCTCTTGATGATCACTCCATGAAATCGCGATGGCACCCCTACAAACCATCACCAAGCACCGAAAGTCGTTTGTTTTTGGGATGACTATGCACATATCACAAAGAGATAGATTGAGGCCTGAGCCAAAAGAGTGGTGTCGAATCTGAATTTACAACGAAAGAAAGAACTTTTGGCGAAGAAGCCTCTTATACGAACCATAAGATACAACGGATCGGCCAAAAAGTATTTTAAATATGGGCGGCAAGCGCGCCTCTCCATCAACAACCCTTCTCGCCCTTCCATATCGCGAGTACCCAGTTGGATTTTGTGAAACCGAACAGACGAACGTCCTTGAAACAAAGATTGTCAATGCGTTCTTAAACCACTTCGCTGGGATGGATCACTTACAACGTACGCCTTTCATCCGCGGTCAGACTGACCATGACGTTCTTCCGTTCTCACGTCAAGTGACGTCAGGTTAATATCTGTTGCGACCGTCTTGAACTTGATGGTGTTCGGGTTCATATTCGTCGTCAACATTATCGTGTTGTTGTCGGTGATCATTAACGCTCCACGGATGTTTAAAGTCATTCTTGATGCCTAGAAGGAACCGCTTTCAGTTCGCAGAAATCCTTGACCGACGGAACGTACTGCAACACAAGTGACGCAACTCGAGGCGCTAGCAGAATCATTTTAGTGGGATGAGGAATGGATGCAAGGGATGGAACACCGACACCAGAGTGATAACTTGAAGGTAATCCTCTTGGAATCGAGTCATGAAGGTGTTCAGCAACAGGAATACTTGAAGCGAGTTAAATCAGGGGTGGTCAAAGTCGTGAAGGGGAAATGGGTTCACCGAGCATGGTGACGAAGTAGTACAACGAGTCCCTTGCAAGGATGTGGGCACTGCGAAACGAAGGGACGCGTTGATTCGAGGGCGCGATCAGTGAAAAAAAAGCTAGAATCGACGCACGGTTGTGACTTTTCGTATTTCAGCGTTTTATATATTGTCATCGCGACGATGATACCTGGAAATCTTTTGTCAAAATAAACGCAACATAAAGAACCTCAATTTTATGCACTTTCAAACACAATGCTCGAAATCCTGGAAAGGGCCAGAGTCAGGCAGGTACTGCCGAACTTCCTGGCAGGAGCTCACCAAACCAAATTCCAGAACCAAGGCTCGTTGGACAGACAACCTGGCAAAACTCCCCCAGAAGAATATGCTTGCGAAAGGTTGAACTTGATGAAGTCGGAAAATGGGCAACGCAGCGGAGAACCTCACCTCTTGTCTGTGAAGCGATATATAACGAGAAAACGGCAAATGTGACAATATGGGCTGTCGGAGTTACGTTGAAGAAAAATCGTGGTTTGGTCGCAAGGAAAATAACGTACTGGCGAATATGACGTATAGGAACTTATTGATCCTCTGTAAAGAGTTATTGTTAGCATCGGTGACAATCATGGTCGATTATGAATGAAGTACTTCGTTATTACCGTCTGGTGCGCGAGAGTATCAGGGGTCGAGGTCGCTCGCATGAAAAAGAATGAGCCACGAACAAAGCGCTTGCACCCGGAGTACAACCATCATTTGAACTGTTGCCGTCGAAATCAAGGCTGGCCTGTAAGGGACATGACTGCGTATGAGCGCTGGAGACATGTCCACAGTGAGATGCACTGACCAAATGCCGAACCAAGGGAGGCCCCTACAGCTGTTAAAATTCAGCTCCACTTGGTATAGTGAGATGCAGAAAGAAATTTACAACTGTGAACGAAACGTATTCGACACGTTGAGGAGGAATTTTTGGCACGTCAACAAAGGGAACACACACTTTCTCACTGATATCATATCTGACTGTCACTATGCATGGTTCAAGCAGGTTGAGATCCAAACACGATCTCGATGATGGCGTCTTACCAATAGTGGTAACTCTAATACGAGGTCGGATTAGCACTTTCAGAACCAGCGCACTAAAGGAAAAAGACGGAGCGTACATGAGACTTGGGGGCGTGAGGTAACGGTTAATGAGGAACAGGAACTTGGTGATGTTCCACTTTCGTCTTCAGTGCAATGATGATGAGCGCTGGTGGGAAGCGGACCGGGTGACCACTACTCACGACCAGATCCGCTGAACCTAGCAAGAGTGACATATTTAGTGATGGAAAGAAAATCCAAACTGCAAGTCCTATCTACCTCCAGGTCAAAAGTGATCATGTGGTCGTACAGCATCATGACCTCGGAAAGCTGTGAGTACAGCCAGTCAACAGTGGAGAAAGCGAAGCATTCACCCAAAATGCGACTAATCAATGTGTTAGAGTTGTGAGCCCGATGAGAAAAGATTTTGGCTCACTGTTACACCATGCGAACATTCGTGCATGTTCGCGCAACGTGATTATCACGTCCAGTGGTATATCCATGGTGGGAGCAGAAAAAGCGAGGAGCCAACAATTCCAAACTCGAGCTCATGTCTTATTTGGTATCCCTTGATTAACTAGGGGGACGGAAATGCCCGTTGTGGGGGTATCCTGGATCTGTTCTGGGACAGCGGAAAATGTTCAGGGCAGCTGTGATGATCGAGGACCAAGAATTGATGGAAACATTCAGGTACATGGGCATCAGGCCTCAGCGCTCAGCCCCGGGGATTGTGGCGTCGACATAATATCAACATTCCGACTTCTCGCAGACCAGACTGGATAAGCTCATCCATTTGATCATTTCTACCCTCGAAAAGTTCTCGGGAAAAAAGGGGACACCCTAGGGGTACCGACAGCACAACGAGTGTGTTTGAGACTCGACTACCAATCCGACTCTTTATCTTGAGGACTCCATCCTGAGATGAAAGAAGCAGCAGCCCGTAATTTGCAAGTAGCTCAACGACGCAAATGAAACGACCAGAAGGAAGGCGGGATTGGAACGAACTGGAAAATCATTTGTGTGTTGAGGGATCTCAGAGGTCTGTTTGGTGTCATCATTTACAAGGCCACGTCGGCTTGAAATTGCACTAGCGCAGGGAGTAGCGACGAGTTCGGCACGTGAGTGGTAATGGGGCATCACCAACGGAAACTCAAGGTCTTCGTTGTCTTGAGCGATCAATGAGGGATCTTGAGAGCACTCATTGCAGAAAAGAATAGGAATATTCGAATAGATAGGCGTGCTGGAGCGAAACTGGGTTGTCCTTTCTTAGCCTAAAATGAGTTCGCTTTCCAACGGCAGACGCTGTTGGACAGATCACTCACTTAACATTCCAGAAATCCACGACTTGAACAACGTTCTTCTAACCACCAACATTGTTCGCTAAGTCGGCATCTGTCGCAACCGTCCTGAATTTGATGGTATTCGTCAAGGGCACCGTGTTTCCGTCGTTTATGGTGACTGCCCCTCGGATGTTCAAAGTCATTCTTGATGCCTGGTTAATGTGGATGCGGAGGTGAAGCATTGAGTCAGGTTTTCAACTCGTGGAAAGCATTGGGTAGGAAACATACCGCGACACAGGCAACACAACTCGAAGCGCTAGTGGGACGACGTGAGCAGAAGAAGAAAATGACAGAATGCTGAATTCGGGAGACGCACGCTAGCGCTAAGACTTGTAGATAATCCTTGAGAAATCGATTCATGAATGTATTGAGCATCAGGAACACTAGAGGCAAGCTGAATCAGGTTTGCAGATTTTTGAGGCGGAGTGATGAGAACAATGACCCAGCATGATAACAAAGTAAAATAAAGAATCCCTAGCAAGGATGTGGGCGCTGAAGAACAGGGCGAGATGTAGAATCAACAAGTTAATCAAGGTGGTGGCGAGGTTGGCTTACGGTTGAGACTTTTCGTATTGCACGGCTTTGTACACAGTCATTCCGACCATAATGCCTGGAAAGAATCTGAATAACGAACTCGGCGGAGGTACAAGTTAGAGAATATTCACTCTCAAACACAATACACGGGATCCTGGAACGGTACGACCTTAGCGAGCCTCCACCAAGTTCGCCTAGGGGGTGCTCACCAACTGAAATACCAGTACCACGGCGCGTCGGAGAGACACCCTGGCAAAAAACCTTGCCCGGAATATGCTTGCAAACAGAGCCCATGCCAAATTGACACCTGAACGATTTGAAACGCAACAGAAGACTTTACCTGATGTGCGATTTGCAATAATTGCTGAATAAACAGAAAATATCAAAATCTGGCCTGGGGGGGCTACGTCAACCGGGTATCGTGGTACTGATGTTGAGGAATCACGTACTTATCCATAGGATATACAAAATTCTGTTGATGTTCTAAAAGGATTTTGAAGTTGAGTGTAAACGAAAATGGCGGCCAATTAATCATGGAAGTACTTTGGAATTGCCGTCTAACACATGTGGGAATCAGGCAATCAGGCGTTGATGGCGCAACAATGACAACAGGGAAACAACGAACAAAGTGCCTGCACCCTGAGCACAACCATCAACTCAACGGTTCCCAGACATACCAAGGTCGGCCTATATGCGTCATGAGGTATTGGCTACGCTGAGGGAAGACTTCAAGGCGGACACTCACCAAGGAACGAGCCAAACAATGATGCCACAACTGTCGGGACAGGATGAACACCACTCCAATGATTGAAAGAGAGTATAAGCATTTACAACTGCGAACGAAATGGCAACAAGTGATTAGCAGAACCCTTAGTTTGTCGAGAAGCGAGGAATGTATAACCTTGTCGCTAATATCATATCGTGATGTGGCTATTGGTGAAGTGTGTGAGATTAAAGCCGATGACGAATCGCAACTATAGACGCTCACCAATCGTCGTGAGTCTGCCAAGGGAGAAAAAATCAATACTCCACAATGACGGGACTCAGGATCAGACGGAACGTACAGAAGACTCGGGGGCGTGAGATAGCGGTTGATTATAAACAGGAGCTTTGTGATATTCCATTTGCGTCTGGTTCGTGTTGAAAAATATGGAGAAATAGGTTCAAGAATGGGGCCGCTACTCACGACCAAATCCGCTGCACCTAGATGTATGGCAATGTGAATCTGTGATTGAGGGAAGGGGGAGCGCGCGTAAGACCTGCCTACCTCCAAGTCAAATGTAATACAGTGGTCATACACCATCATGACCTTCAAAAGTGTTCACGTTAGCCATCTGAACAAAAACGGAAGCAAAGAACCCACCCAAAATGCGACTGGAGGGGGCGAATCGCAGTGCCGTTCGTAAGTCAAGGTTCGCTCATGACAAGACAAAACCTACTGTTGCACAGCTGAAAAATTTGTGCGTGTTCACGTAGACTGATAACGACTTCCAGCGGAACGTCCATGGTGAGAGGCAGGAAATGTAAAATGTCAACAGTTCCAGTTGGGGGAGCACTTCAACCAGTTTCATAATCTCGAGTCCTTGATCAAGTGTTTCCGCTTGCATGATGGTCATCAATATTGACCCGAGAGAAACTCCGGGTCGCAATAAAGAGCCCGGATACTGCTCAGGACACATTTCTAGAAGGCAAAAGAGGTCAGGGCGCCTGTGATATAAATTTTGAACGAATTATACTTGGCACCCATTCAGGTCGCTTCAGGTGCCCACCGCGCTATTGACACGAACAAACATTGATCTCGGCTGAAACCTGCGTTCGAAATGATCCCATTTTGTCACGCTGGTAAATACCACATATT
>CEMH01203690.1:274-20130 GCA_001179725.1 Macrocystidia cucumis | reverse complement strand
AAAAGAAAAAAAAAACCCCAATCACGAATGGATCTTCTGCACAATAATCGGCAGCTGAACTCCATCCTTATACTTCCCCACCACGTGCGGACGTGTGAGCACCGTGTTCGTTTTACCAATCTTCACTCCCGGAACGGGTATGAATTGGTAACGAGGAAGGATGGTTGCGATGATTATTTTCATCTCTGCCATGCTCATCCTGTTGCCTAAGCACGCGTGGGGCCCGATGCCGAATGTCATTAGGCTGCTGACGCCAGGATGGTTGGTTCCTTTGGCTGCTTCGCGGAGGTCGAACCACCTGTCGGGTCTATGTGTGTATGCGGTGAAAGGTGAAGGCACGGTCAGTCAGAGAAATAGAGGGAGATCACAGAAAGTAGAAAGAACAAAAACGCTCACTTGAACTCTGCAAAATCATCACCGTACAACTCGCGTGAATGGTTAATCCCTTCAAGCGGGATGTGCACCACGCTCCCCTTCCGAATTGCAAACGTGTCACCGGGTCCGAGTTCCGTTCCGTCGCTCAGCGTCATCGGTTCTGATATGGGTATGTGGTCGTCGGCCATGGCGACTCGAATGGTGCTGTGGATAGGCGGACACAACCGAAGAGCTTCACGCACAACAGTCTCTAGGTATGGTAGCTCTTCCAGGGCTTCCCAGTGGGATTGATGTGAATACGCCGCCAGCTCGGCGGCGGCCGTGAGATCAATTGGGGATGTGTCCTCGAAACCTGAGTCTGTGCTGCCACAGTCGTCCAACGCCTCCTTGGACTGCTTCGCAGCTGCAGCGAGGCGAGTATGGGGTATGGAAAGGATTTCTTCCCTCAGGCGGCCTTGCATTTCTGGGTGCAAGGATAGATGGTACAGGCACCAAGTGATCGCCAAAGAAACTGTATCGGACCCGACGAGCAAGAAGACAGAACACTGGTCAGTCAGACCCTCGTCGGAAAGTCGAGTTTTCGCGTCATTGGTCATGTTAGCCTTGACTGGAAAGAGAAGACAGGTCGAGTTAATAAAAGTGATGAAGGAATAGGAAAGGAAGGCACTTGCTGAGTAAACTGAGGATATCCTTGTCTGGACATTCGTCGGCGGTGTCGTTGGCAGCCAAAATGCGAGCTTTCTTCTGGACCATAAGTTTTGCGCCAGCTTCCCTGATGATAGCCATACTGGCATTAGCAGCACGGATCTTCGCGTTGGGCTATGGGCGGGGTCAGAATTCATATGGGGTGATCGGAAAAGAAGCCCTTACGAAAAGGTCGTCGAGAACAGGATAGTAGACACGAAGCAAGCCAAAGAGGCTGTAGTTATCCTCGATGTTATCGAACATATGTCTATATGCCAGGTAAACACGTTCCGTCTCGTCGCGAATGGCGTGAAAATCGTAGTCAAAACCCGCCGCGCCGACAATGTCGAAGCATGCTCTTGACATCCAGTTGGCGAGGTTTAACTGAGCACTATCGGATTTTTCACCAGACTCAGTGATGATGTCGTCCCATCGATCTCGGAGGGCCTCGGCCTTGTTGAATATGATTGGAGTGACATTCCGGAGAGTGGGTACGGTGAAGGCTGGACCGATGAGTTTTCGCTGGGGGGCAAGCAAGGAATGAGTTTTTTTCCATCTCCTAGCCAGTCATCGCAAAGGCTAACCTGAAATTTGTGGTCTTCTCCCTCTGCCGTAAAAATACCTACGAAGGGAGTTGACATCAGCCAAACGACATAGGGCAGCGTGGACACAGCTGCTTACCTTGTCCAACGAGTTTAGACAACAAGACACGCGTTATCCTCGGCTTCTCGTACAACGGCGATTTCAAAATATGGGAGAGGACACGAAAATCGAACGACATAAGTCGTAAATCATGCTTTACAACACAACGCATCAGTCTTGTTTGACAAGCTGATAAGATGAAACGTTCAACAAGCAGGACGTACCCTTCCAAAGCCATGATACCGGAACGTCTTTCCAAATTGTCCAATCCACCTGTCATATAGCAGCGGTGCGCGCTTCGCGCTGGAAATGCCAACGTCAGTAAAACCAACAACAACAGGTCGGTGTGGGTCGTGTCGTCTCAACTCACTCCATAACAAGGTTGAAATGGCTTTGGAATGGAGGCGCCCTGTTTCCAGGCAGCTTCCGTAGCGGATCTTGAAGGGGCATGACGACGAGCATGTTGAAAAGCCAGACGAAGAGTGCCGCGAAGGGGAATGCCAGTATAAGGCCGGAAACATACCAAACTGACCAGAGAGCACCGTCAAACGCCATTGATGTGAGCTACTTCGTCGAGATGGAGGATATGGGGTATTGGCGTGAGATTGGAGTTGTATTTGAAGGAGCTGGAGGGAAACTTTTTCGCTTGGACCATGCAGTGCTAGTGACCTTCATCTGCTGACGGCAGAGAACAATTAGGCGTGCGCCGTCATGTACCTCGATCTTTTGTTCTTCACATATCAAATTCCCACCAGCCGCTGCACCCTTGGCAGGTCGTCATTAAGCGGCTTGAGCTCTCCGTGATTTACAAGTTCGCCCAAGTCATTTTGATGCACTCGAAGTATACCATATATATATAATTTACTCCCTCCTCAACAACTATACTACATATACTACACACAGCAAAGTCCTGCACAGCTACAATACTGAGACTCTAGCCTTCGACGACACGCTCGACGATCAGAGGCAACTGAGTTCCTTGCTCCCACTTCTCATTAACGTACGGACGGGTAAGAACGGCATTGGATTTGACGATCGTCGCGCCTGGCACTGGCTTGAAAACAAAGTGTGGCAACAACGTCGCCAAAAACACTTTCATCTCTGCCATGCTGATCTTGTTCCCAAGGCATGAATGCGGGCCGAGGCTGAAAGTCATGAGGTTACTAAGGCCTGGATGTTTCGGAGCTTTAGCTTTGGAAGGGAGCTCCGTCCACCGAGACGGACTGATCAAGGTGAAAAGGATATCAGACGGGACCGCTTGGGGATTGGGCAAAAGATAAAAGTCAACCCACTTGAACTTGTGTGCGTCGTCCCCATAAAGGTCACGACACATATTCACACCCTCAATGGGAATGTGGACGAAGGTTCCTTTACGGATACGGAAGGTGTCCCCTGATTGTAATTTGGAGCCATCTTGGAGGATCATGGGTTCGGAAATAGGAATGAGGTCATCAGCGGTAGCGACTCGTAAAGTTCCATGGACCGGCGGACAGAGGCGAAGAGTTTCGCGAACCACACAATCGAGGAAGGGCAAGGTTTCTATTGCTTCCCAGTGAGCTTGCGAGGTGTAGTCACTAACTAGTGGCGGATCAGTGGGCTGCGCGCTAGATTTTTCTGAACTGGTGCCCAGTGTATCGTTGTGGATAGGTTGTTGTAGGTTGGCTGCAGACGCAAAAGAAGTTGTCGGCAGTGACAACAACTCCTCTCGAAGGCGGGTCTGGATATTGAGGTCCAAAGATAAGAAATGGAGGCACCAAGTGATGGCCAACGATACCGAATCCGAACCCCCGAGGAGGAATACTGAACACTGGTCTAGAAGGACCGAGTCTGACAGACGCTTTGCCGTATCGGTGGAGAGGTTCGCTTTGACTAAATGCGTGATTAAGTCGTAGCAACGCAAGGAACGCGGACTGTGCACCCACTGAGTAAGCTGAGTAAATCTTTCTCCTGTATGTCCCCTGCGTCATCGATTTGCGCCAAGAGTCGTGCCTTCTTCTCCGATATGAGTTTTTCTCCAGCTTTCCGAATTAAAGCCATGCTGGCGTCAGACGAGCGCACATATTCATCGGGCTTAAATAGCATGAGATTATGACCTGTAGGGGTATTGCAATTTCGGACTTACAAAAAGCCTGTCGAGAAAAGGGTAGTAAATTCGGAGGACTCCAAAGATGTCGGGTGGACGATCGACGTTTTCGAACATCGTCCGGTAAGCCAAGTACACTGGTTCAGTTTCGTCACGGAGGGAATGGAAATCATAATCAAATCCAGTCAAGCCGATGACGTCGAAACAGGCTCTTGACATCCAGTGGGCAACATCAATCGTATTGGGTTCGGGATTGCTTGGGACCGACGCAGCTGCTGGGGATGGAGGAACTATGGATTCCCATCGTTCAAGAAGTTCTCCAGCTTTCTTGAATAGAATGGGAGCGATACTTTTCAGAGACTGGGCGGTGAATGCGGGACCGATGAGTTTGCGTTGAAATTTGTGATCGTCGCGCTCCATTGAAAATATTCCTAAATATCCCCAGGCAGTGGTTATGAGGAATTCACAAAACAAAGATGTTCAATAGTACGCACCTTCTCCAACTAGTTTGGATAAATAAACGCGTGTTTGCCACGGTTTTTCGTAGATTGGTGACTTCAACACATGGGAAAGAACTCGAAAATCTAACGATATGAGTCGGAGGTCGTGCTGCCAAAAGTTTAGTATATATGGCGCATTTCATCATCATGGCATTGGCTTCACCTTTCCAAATCCGTGATATCGAAACGTCTTTCCATACTCGGCGATCCAATTGTCATGTGTTTTGGGGGAGTTTTGTGGGCTGGAAGGAGAATACTTAACCAACGCGCTTTGTTAGAATATGAAACGAAGACACCGACTTCATGAGTTGCATCAAGTGACTTGTGAGCGCTGGAGCTTTGGGTCCGGGGAGTTTCATGAGAGGATCGAATAGTGGCGCAATGACCAGCATATTGAAGAGCCAAACTGCGGTCCAGGTAAGGAACAGAGCCAAAGTAATACATAAAAGCTTTGCTGCGGTCCAGGCGATGTGGGATATTGATAACATAGTGAGGCGAAGAGTGAGAGGTGATGAGGGGAGAGAACAAGACTGAGGTGACCATGAAGGCCACCCCAAAGGTCAGGGCCACAACTTCAACCGCAACCACCTTCCAAATCGGGTCAAGCTTCACTCGATCAATGCTTCTCGATCGCGCTTGTGAGCGGATTCATTGCAGGGTTTATCTGCCCGTCGACGAGACACCTGTTGGGAGACACATATGAGAGATTATTGTATCACAGTGGACCCACCAAGTCCATTTCATTCGAAACCCCAAATGGAAAACAAAAACAAAAAAAAACACAATGGCGATCGTCAATTTGGTTCCGTTATCTCACACTCCCACGGTCTCCCATCCAACCATCAATCGTGAGAACCTTATCTAAATAAACTGTACAGCTTATATAATCGTCCCACTCACCACCATCATCATCGTATACACCCCCAAAGCGCACCGACAGAATCATCCGCATTTTCCAAGGTTAGCAGTGCGTATCGCCCAGCGCCCCCTAATGCGTTCGAATGAACCTCACCATGGCTTCTCTTCAG
The DNA here is from genome assembly GCA_001179725.1 of Macrocystidia cucumis. Classification (NCBI taxonomy): domain Eukaryota; kingdom Fungi; phylum Basidiomycota; class Agaricomycetes; order Agaricales; family Macrocystidiaceae; genus Macrocystidia; species Macrocystidia cucumis. Next base: position 14,818 of record CEMH01203690.1, on the reverse strand, counting down.
ACATACATAAAAAATGACGCACGACAACGTCTGGTTCTCAAGACCCAAGAAGTTTGGAAAAGGCAGCCGGCAATGGTGTGTTCTTGTCTTGTCACCCTTACAACATCCACTAAGTACTGAACTCCTCCCCTTCCAACCCAACCAAGCCGCCTTTGTTTCCATCAAGCTGGTCTCATCCGAAAATACGGTCTCGACCTCTGCCGCCAGTGCTTCCGTGAAAAGTCGGCCACCATCGGTTTCGTCAAGGTGTGTAAACTGTACTCACAACTATCGCCCATGCTCTCATCAAAAGGTGCGCAATGATCCTGACCTTTTGTTCCTTCCACAGAACCGGTGAAGCTACTTGACATTCGTTGCTTTCGTTCTTCTCTTTTACGGCTTCGATTGTATGCAGTACTTCTCCCATCCCAATATGATACTATGACAATCGGAGACTCTACTCCTGACAATCCTGACGCGTGAACTCAATGAGGTCGCGTTGCGTGACGTACTGAGGACCCCTCGTCTTTCGGATTGGCAGACAGCCCCCGCACTCGACACTCAAAAAAAAACACGCAATGACGAGAAAAATCTTCATCAAATTGTTTATGCTAAAAAAGGTTATAAACGCAAGGGAAATCCACTTTCCAAGGGGGAAAAGAAAAGATCTAAAACGACTTTATACAGTTGTGGAGGGGGAATAACTACAGAATGACAGACAATAGTGCTGCGACGAGGTTACTATTAGACAGACAACCGAGTTAGAGGTGGTGGATGGATGGTAGAAAGAAAACCTGTACAAATGGAGTGGCAAATAAGTGGTGTAACAGGAAAGCAGGATAAGCGATGGTGTGTAATTGTTTTTGTTGTTTTTTTGGGGGAGGAGAAAAGGTGTTCGAGAAAATATGCCGGTTGCAAAATACAATGCGGGGTTTGTGTTGGATGGTATGTTATGTGCGGGATGGAGAAAGTCCCGCTAGATGATTCGAAAAAAAAGAATGGAAAGAACACGACTTGAAAACTGATTGAAAGGCCTCGAGTAAGATAGGGAGAGAGAGGAAAGGAGAAAAGAAGAGGTATCCATGCGCCGCAAGGCACAAAAGATGTCGGACAGAGACAGGAAAGCGAAGGGGTAAGGGGAAAAAAAGGGAGGGGAAGAGTCCATGATTCGAAAAAGGAGGGAGAATGCAGAAAAGAACGTCGTCCTCGAAGCTCGGATTGTTGTCAATGCCTATTTCATCACATTCCATAGCCAAAGGCCGACCTCTGGTAGGGGTCATTCAAAGAACCAGGGATGCCGGCACTGCTGAAGGGGCTGACACCAGCGAAAGAGTTAGCCCCAAAGCCGGAGGATAGTCCCTGATTATGGCTCGAGTTGCCTTGTAGAACATAGCCATCGATAGACTGAGGTTGTAGACTGTGAAGTTGCGACGTGAGGTGAGATTGCCCGAATGTTCCGGGTGTTTGTTGCATCGCGTACAAGCCATTTTGAGCGCCATAAACGTCGGTTAGTGGGTTGCCTTGGTGCATGGACGGGGACATGTGACGGCTCGTCCCAAGTGGGGTGCCCATTCCTTGGCTGCCGAGCGTCATGTTGACGAGTGCTGGTTGGCTGTGATAGCCCCCGAAATGATCCATTTGCTCGCGTTGAAGTTTATTCTGAATACGCTTGCCGTAAGGAGTGTTGCGTATAAGTGGGAGGACAGGTCGGATGCCTTCCACTAGAAGCGCGCGTTGGGTAGGTTCCGCGTAATCCAAAGCAGTCTGTTCATATGGTTAGGCACATTCAACAAAAATGAAATGGACCAGAAGTACCTGGACGCAATAGTTGCCGTACGAGTCCCTCAACAGTTTCTCCAAGCGAGTTCGATTCAAAAGTTCTTCAATCAGCATTTTGCGGGTGTTGTGCTCGGCGACGCGGACACACTGAAAAAGGTATATTGAGTTACGAAAAGCTTGAAACAGTATTTCGCAGACTAAGCGAACCTTCTCGATGACGTTGGAGCTAAACTTTTGAACGGACAGGGCACATACATTGCCAGCGAATTGGCGAATGACGGCGTCACTAAAGCGGTTGTCGTTGAGGTCCAAGATGTATTGAACCACCTACATACCCACCCTGTTAGGGAAATACTCGATAAGGCGAAAAATACTCATGCTCACATAGTTGCCATATGGGTCTTGCACCAGAGTCAGGGCGTTGTAAGTGATCTCATTGACGAGCTGTATACGTTGGGCATCAGATGCATGATCGATACACCTCTGCAGAACGCAACAGCCGTGACGGTGGGTAGCAACTTCGACGCAATTGGCAGCGACCGCGTTGTAAATGAACTGACACCTTCCATGAGTTCCTGTGAAGTTCGATAAAGAAAAAGAAGGTACCTGATTGTCTTCAGGAGCAAGCTTGTTCAAACACTTCTGAATGACGTGGTTACCATTCAGATCCTTGATGAGAACCACAACATGGAGACCGAGTGCGACAATGATAGAATGAATCTGAGCATTGTATCTGTGGTCAGCCTGAGCGTGCCCCCGTAAGTGTGGCAAGTAAATGATAATTCCGAACAAAACTTGCCTGTCGGCGAGTGGAGAGGAAATCAATCATCTTCTGCACGGCACGAGTACCATGCATGTTGAGCGAGATGTTGACGAGGTCCTGAGCCACAGATTCGCAGATCACGTTGCGCTGCTCGTCGGTGGAGTACTCTAGTAACTTTTGACAAAGGTAATTGCCGAAAGGGTCTAAGAAAACAGCATTTAGCATGGAAGAACTGCTTCTCCGGGGACGGAAAGGGGTTCTGACCAGTCATGAGATCAGCGAAATGACCAAACGTTTCTCTGAAGATCAGGTCCCGATGTTCTGGAACACCCTCTTCGAGTTTCTTCTGCAGGTAACGGCATCCATGTTGATCCTTGCAAAGAGCAGGAATCTCTCCCTGGAGGTCCTCGAGACGAGTGCCAGCGAAACGATTGACTAAGGGACAACATCAGACACTGTTGAAAAAATACGGGCCGAGTCCAAACCGGCTTACATTCACGATCAATGTCTCCACGCTTGTGTTTGGGCCCGTGCAATCCATTCATTTTGCTATCAGTCGCACCAGGGTTGGCTCGACTTGGGATCCCGAGTCCGTAACGAGACCCGTTGTGATGGTAGAGCGCAGTGGACCCGCTGGTTGCATTCGCGTTTGTGGAGCTTTGAGCAGTCCTGGTACTAGGGTCAAACCCATAGTTGTTGAGCCGTGTGCTGTCCATCCCTCCATTGATTTGATACATTGAATCCATGTACTGTTGCTAGGGACACGTAGGATGAGCGCAGAAACCAGCCGGAGAAACCAGAAACAGAACCAACCTCATCATGGTTTACATTCTGGATCGTATTGAACGTCAATCCATTCTCGTATTGGCCAGGGAGGCGAGAAAGCGAAGCTTGAAGGTCATTGGCGTTGACGGCAGTGTCGCCGAATTGATGCTGTACCTTGAGGCGTCCATTCATGTCTGGAGTATGAGGAGTGGCAGAACCCTTGATGAGATGAATACCAGAACCAGGGAGACCGAGAGGTGTCGCAGGGACAGAGCGTGTCGTGGCAGTCAATCCATCCAGAAGACTTGGAGGCGATCCACGTCTCGATGTGGGCGAAGGTCCGTGGGAGTGCGTCGAATTCTGTCCGTGCTGTTGCAGCAAAGGCGTGGTGGACGCTGACACCGAATTGCCATGATGTACGCCATGATCATCGGAAGGGACAGACAGCGTCAAGTTTGGATTGGTGACAATGCGGCGATCGGCTTTTGAGACTAAATGATCCGGTCCTCGTTGGCCCGTGAACTGCGGCCACTCTGACGATTTTTCACGAGAGTCCAGAACACGGTTGGCAAAGTGGCTGCGAGGAGATGTCTGCGAGATATGAGCCAAGTCCAAGGCCGCTGAGGACGTCGAGACCTTCATAATGTTAAACTTCGATCAAGATGATGTGTAATTTGGTATACCTTATTTCCATACGGGGGATTGTACTTGTCATCATCCGAAGTGGGCAGGTTTCGCATGGCATCTGTGACAATGAGAAAAAGAGTGGAGAAGAAACGGCATCGACTGACTTTGCATTTCCTGATCGAGTTGCTCATCCAACATCATCCCAGCGTTGTATGTGCTTGCGTAACGCGCGCCCTCGTCATCCCCATAACGAGAATGACCCCTCAACAAGATAGACGCAGACACGGGAGCTTGGATAGGCGAGGCCCTGTTCGAACGCTTCCCGATCAGAGAAAGGTCATGAAGGTGGCTGGCCAATTCTTCGTCGTGACTACTGGCAGAAGTACGGCGACTCGCAGGCATGCTCTTGGCTCCGGCAGCGCGAGAAAAACCCTGCGAAAAGGAAGAAGCCGCAGTGGGAAGGTCGGGAGAGAGGTTCACAGTCGGAGCATAGGTGACAGATTTTCTCTTATCCACAGCAGCTGTCGTTGCAATCACATTGAGTACGATTGAGTGCGTGGGGGAAAAGGGGTAAATTCACCACGTTGACCATCTCCGTTTAAAGCGATGCTGACGCGCGGGGGTGTGGTAGGTGCGGAGGCTGCAAGATGCTGCATTCCATTTCCATTAGCGCTGGCGTCGTACGGAATGCTTAAGAGTTCTGCGGCCTGCTGTTGCTCCAAAGCTCGCATTTGATCCTCAAAAAGCTTTCGCTGGAGCAGACGCTGTCGTTCGTGCTCTATACGTTTCCGTTCGACACGCTAAAAAGACGATCGAAGGGGAGAGAGGAAAGGGAGGAAATGGTTTGATTCCGAGTAAGCTTAGTAGCAAAATCTGTCACTCACTGAAGACATGTCCGGCATATTAGTCCCAAGTCTCGCGGCCTTGGTGGGAAGTAAGCTAGCTTGATCGTGACGAACGGGGAGAAAAAAGAGTGGCATACGGAGTCAGCAAGATCCAAGAAAGCCGGGGGGCTTTGGGTCCTCTCATCGGAGACGGGATGATTATCAGTAGGTGAAATAGCGGATTCCAAAGTACTCATTTTGCGAATCAAGTCGGTAAACTTTCGGGTACGGTGAAGGACAGAAAACAAGGATGGGTGCAGAGATGAATTGAAATGCAAAGGGTAGTTGAACAAGGAGGTGATTCTGGAGGGTGTTTAGAATTGATTAACGATGACTGGGTATGAGGAACAGAAACGAACAGGAAAAAAAAAAAAAGCGGACCTGCAAGTTGTATCTGAGCCCGTCTAAAAGGACTGTTGTTACAATGCGGCTGGTTTGCTGTGAGATATGAAATTTGTATATGAAATGACAGTAGATAATAGGGAGAGATAGTACCCTTTTTAATGGACGAGTTGTGAAGGAGGCGAGGAGGAACGGAGGAAGACGTTGATGAAGGCTTGGGGAATATATATGTATATGTATGTATGCGTTTGGGTCGCAGAGCGTACTGCACCTTGGTCCCTGAGCCATTGAACTCTAATTCGCCGGCCACTTCCTCCGGATTTCCAACTCCGGCTCCTGTTTTCTTGCTTATTTATCCCCTTCTTATTTCACACAGTCACCCGCTCGCCGGCTGCTCAAGCCTTTTTTAAATATCATCTCCATTTTTACAATCGATCCATTTGGCCCGGCCCCGCCAAAATATGAGGGGCGCCCTCGCGACTATTACATGTACATACATCCTCCATTCTTTTGAATCGCCGTCTCTCCATCCCCAGTAAACAGAAGAGGGAAAAAAAAAAAAAGACACGGGGAGGTACCAGGGCGCACCAACCATTCATCATCATTGCATTGACTCGGGTGATCTTCGTTCGGCATTCTGAGCGACTTCCTTCGCTTGATGCGCAAAACATATATCATCGACGTGCCATTGACTTGGTTGTATCAAAGCAACGCTCTTCACTGATTTACAGAACCAAAAGAAGCATCCCGCCCCCCCATCTAATTCCTTTTCTCCGTCATCTCGCTTATAAGGCGTCTTTTTTTTTCTCAACACATCCAGTTGTTTGTCCCTGACATATCAGGATGACCCTCAAGCTGGAGCACACTAAACTCTTTGTGGCCAACACCAAGATTCAATGTTCTGGAAAAATGCAACCCCACGTCTCCAGCGACTTGAGGGATTGACACCTCGGACACACACTTTTTCGGATTTCAATTTTCGATCCGTATTCNAAAAAAAAAAAAAAGGAAAAAAGCTGAGAATTTGACATAGCGGAAAAATGCACCCACGAGGCCCATCACGATCACGGATCAAACAAGAACCCATTTCGTGAGCCGCGTTCCCTTTCGCTTTGTTCTTGTTTGAGTGGGAAGGAAAGCTAACACGTGATCGCATAAAACACATGAGGTTCTCTTCAGGGCCGATAGCCGACCTGGCGCCAGGCAGAGCAAGCAAAAAAAAAACTAAAAGCATCCCTTGGGAAGAAGTCAAGACCCTTTCGACTACGTTTTGGCCGCCCTCCCTGGGAGCGGGTTATTGGAGTTCATCAGAAGCCCACACACCCCCCTTCACGAGGCGGCGTTACCTTCACAACCGCAAGTATCACAAATGTCATGTCTGGTTACATTGACCGGTGGCTGGTAGTAAGATGCCCAGCACCCAAGTCCAAATGCAATACGAATAACCATAAGAAGAAAAAAGGGATTGACGGTCGACCTCCATAGTCTAGACTTGAGACTTCAAACCTGAAATACGTGTCTGATTAGTGAACATGCGTTGTTGACAGAATGGCGCTTGGGTTTTCGAGAGCCGAAGTCGCTTCTTCCTCGCTCCGTTTCTCGACAGCCCTCTCATGATCACCGCCCTCTATTATTAACTCCGGTCGGTCAGCCTGTTTGGCTTCAAATGGAACACCGTGAATGGTTCTCCGATCGTCCTCCTCTTCCTCATCGCATAACTCCTCTCCATCTTGTGTTGTTGTTGTTGCTACCAACGACGAAGACGGCCCTTCATTCACGCTTTCAGTCACAGAACTCTGCGTCCGAGAGGGTGATTTCGGTGATGGGCTCGAATACGATCGGAGGAACCCCGAAAATTGGCCAAGACCAAGGAACGGACGTGATTTCCTAAAATCATCGGCAGGCGTCGCTGTTGGCGTGGTAGAACCGCTAGCAGGCGGCGTGATAGCTTCGGCAGGTAGTTCTGTTCGATGCGTAGGGCGGGGAGTGCTAGGTCCGCCTCCTACAACTGGTGAAGTTGGAGGACTCTCGAATTCCGATACCTTTATGATAGGGGAATCGAGGACCCTAGATGTCTCTTCATAAGTATTGAGCGAGCATGCGGTTTGAGCGGGCTTACCGCAAAGATGCACTTTCACCGTCCGTAAGCGTCAACAAAAGGTTTTTGAGATTCGGAAGCGTATGTCGTAGATCCAGTGCACGCAGATCACGATCCGCCATCAACTACGAATGCATCCTGATTAGAACACACATGTTAAAAAATGGAGAACCAAAAGAAAAAACTTACGAGCTCGATATCCTTATTAAGCAGGAAAACGGCATATTCGAATCGGTATGTATCCACCCCTTTGGAGTATAACGGAAACCTGTGAAAAAACGCCATTACTATTTGAGAATTCCATGTTGGAGAGAGGACCGACATTCGAGGACCAACCATCGCAGAGATCCCGTCGCGTATCAGACTGCGGCTACCCACACAAGTAACGGGATACACCGGATCCTTCCCAAGATATGCAGAGATGAGGTGCAGGACCTGCGTAACATAACCCAACGCAGTCGCCACTGCTTCTTCCGTAACTCCTTTGTGCATGGGAAGTGACAATGGTGGGGCGGGGTCGGTGTTGGAAAGCGGTATTGGCAAAGGAACGTCGAGAATCGTATATAAAAGGTCCGGGGGTGAAAATAGGTCGATGGGGAATATTCCAGAAACCGTTGTGAGGAGCGTTGTCCGAGTGGGAGTGAATCGTGAACGAAGCGAAACCAGCCGGTCGCTGGCGACACTGATCAGCAAAGGACGCCACAATAAAGAACGAAAACATACCTTTGCTCCTCCACGATAGACATTGTTTCATTATATAAATCTTCGTCCTCACGCTGTTGTTGTCGCGCGCTGCTGAGTAACTCTCGCCGCTCTTCCAAACGTCGTGCGCGCGCGTTGATTGCCTCCCACACTGCAACATCAAACAAAACAATTCCATTTAGCAGAGAGAATGCCTCCAATATAAAATGCTCACATTGACCGTTCCCTTGCAAAGTCGCCTCGCGGGCACTCCGAAAATTTTGCAAAGACACCTCACGCTCCGAGATTTCACGACGCTACCACAGAAACGAATTCGAAAGATGCAAAGATCGGGTATGAGCATGACAGACTCACCATCTGGAAGGTCTCATCAGCTCGCAAGATTTTCTCAATTCGAATCGTCAACTCGTCTAAGGAAGCTACGTTATCCATGATGCATGACTGCAAGGTTACAAGTCTGAATGGCAGATAATCAGAAAAGGGGGTGAACCATGAACGAGAAGACGAACTTGAAAAGGTCTTGCCAACTTGCCGATTTAACCAACACATCTGGCGCATCTTCTGGCTGTCCAAACTGTCGTCGATGTCGCCTGCGAGGCACATCAGACCCTGTTAGTGGAGAGAAAAGAGCAGATGACGAGAGCTCCAAGTCTCCTGCCTGTTTGACTTTGCGTATCTCGGACTCAGGGTCTGAATTGTACCCCGCTGGAGGTGAAGGAGTTCGTGCATGCGACGACAGAGCCGGAGGGAGATAGAGTACCGTTCCGGGCGGCGATAACGTTACGAGCAGGCTATTTGAGTGGAGGCGGGAAGGATTCTCGGCTAACTTTGGAGCCATTAGTAGGAACTTGTGGAAAGACAGAGGGGACAAACATCGAGAGGTAGGGGTACCAGATCTCCCAGCGATATATTCCACTGGTCCAAGATACTCCAATCTCCTGGCTCCTCGAATGACAACGGAACTCGCTCTTTGCCCTTCAGAGAGGTTTTCTTCTCAAAGAACCCGTCTTTTCCGACCTTTCCCCAGATTTCAATCTTCAGACGTTGCCCACTCAAATTTGACCACTCCGCAAACTCTGGCTTTGATTGGTCTCCGAGCGTGAAAAGCGGGTTCGTCGAAGGTCGGTGGATTGGTGACAAGTAATCAGGCACCGAGGGAATGTCCGGAACGGAATGGGACGACGTGCTAGGTGTAGTCAAAGCCGTTGGGGGTGGCGGGGGGGGCGATTTGCTCCCCCTCGCTGTTGCTGAACTTGACCGAACGTGGGAAGGGTTGGATGAAGCTTGAGGCGACGGTGCTGAGCCCCGTCGGATGGGAGACCGAAGCTTTTCAACTGGGGTGGGTGAATTGAGAGGTTTGCGAGCTGGTGTCTGAATGAGAGCATTTCGAGGTCGAGTGGCTTTGGCGTCTACTGGCAAGACATTCTGCTTCGCGGGTTGCTTCACAGGTGGCGATGTGGTATACGAAGTTTCTGGAGGAGGTTCTGGTATTGTGATCGATATGAAGGTTTCCACGAGCCTTTTCTTAATGACGGTCTCTAAGCCCGACTGTGAGTTATCGGGATGTAGAGAAGCGAAAGGTACACCCGCAACACGGGCTTGGGAAGTAGGGTGGCCGGACGTCCGTTGATTAAGAGAAGACGCGATGGACGTTGTCCTTGGTCGATTCGGTTTGGCTGGTGGCGCCGATCCGTTGTGAGGGTGTGTCCGACCAATCGAGCCTGTACTGGACGCCAAACTTCCGCCGGACAAACTCACCCGAGACCCAACTCTACGCCTGCCTCTACCGTCTGTCGAGCTTTGGGAAGCCCCAAGCCCTTCCTCATCCCCTATACCATCATCTGAATGAAAGCTTTGATGTGTGGTCACGGAATTAAGAGAGGTCCGCCGGGTGCGCTTGCGAGATAGCGTAACGTCAAGATCATCAGAAAGGTGACCATGACTGGTGAATTGTGATTGACCGGCAGGTTGAGATAGTGCCGAAGCGAATGCATCGCGAACAGGAAAGGGAGTCAAATTTCGGATTTGTATCCCAGTGATGTGCCGAATCCTTCTCTGATAGACACGGTTGCAATTCATAAAGCAGAATAGAACATAAGACGAGGAGGCGAGCTCACCTCGGTAATAAGAGAGGGGTTCGAGCTTGCCGTCGAAGCCATGGCGAAATCCAAGCACGAGTTAGCAACAAGGAGGGTGTTTGAACCGACAGGAAGCACAAAGATACTGATGAAAGTAGCCTTTGAACCCTTTAAATTGATGACATTCGGGCTTGGAGGGTATTTGACAGGGAAATGGATTGGGCACCGGCAATGGTCCTTGTGGTCTCGAACGCGGCAAGTGCTTGGGCAAGTTTGGTTGATCGCGACCGTAAAGGCCCCCGTCCCCGTCCCCCTTCACCACAACCACAACTTCACCAGCAACTTAATCATGTCCCAACCAACCCAGAAATCAGCAGAAATACCTAAAATCAATTCTACAGATGAAGCCGAACAAGCAGACGCAAAGGCAATGCCACCACCCCCTAACCCACCAAAATTGTTGGAAGCCGAAGTTAACAGTTTGTCCGCATGCCTCAAGGTCTCGTCTCAACATCCTTATAACGAATTTCCCAAGGCAGCTCACTCAGATGTAGAGTGCAGTCGTTAAGACCGGTCAGATATACGGATTCTTTGCGGATGCACATAGGCTGTTGGTATTCCTCTCGTCTTCGACGCTTACCTGTTAAACCATTACCCAGTAACCTTGGGAAGCATATACACAACCCCCCACATTCACTCATGGCCGCTCTAGGCCAGGAAGTTGAGAGATACGACCAGATCTGTGACTCGATAGATTCCCAACTGGTAGCCCTTTCATTTTTTTTCTATTTCAAAAGCTAATGATCAAGAATGGTTCAGATTCAGGCCATTGCAGTTCTGGAGCGCGATTTGCGCCGTGAAGAGGACCGTATCAAGGCAGAGACTTTGGCATCTATCCGAACTTCCCCAGAACCTATGATCGTATCACCCTCTGTCACAATGAACGCGCTTCCAACAGAAACCCCCACTGTGATACCCACACCTAAAACCTCGCCTCACGGATCTGGCCCTGCGAGACGGCCTTCTGCAATCTCCATTTCTTCGTTACACAGACCATCATTCCCTCCCTTGAAGACCGATATGATAACTTCACCTCTTCACATGTCTCCAGAGGAAGCCCTTTTACATGCCAATGGCTTAGCATCTCCAGTCTACTTGGCGCCAAAATCGGCGCGAGCTCTCGGTTCCAACGAGTTCCCCCCAGAGTTCATGGCAGCGTTTGCATCTGCGACATCAGCCAATGGCAACGTATCTAACACGTCTGTCGATTTGGACTTGACGGTTCCGGACAGCAACGGTCAGGAGGTTCAAATGACATTGGACACCACGGTGGGGAGCTCTGCCGACAAACCCATCGAGCTAGACCTTGAGGGGATGGATATCGATATGGCCAGTATGCCGGACCTTTTTGGCGATTCGTTAGAGGCTGGTCCTGGCGACACAAACGCTGGAGTGGACGACCTTTTCTCTCCCGTGCTAGAGGGTGGAGACGCAAGTTTGGCCAGTATGGAGGGCGCAGAAAATTCGGATAAAGCTGGTGCCGAGTTTCTCGAGTCCTTGAACGTCGACGGATCTACCAGCAATGATATATTTGCTGCACTTTCCCAAGAATCCACACACGGCGGATCATCTTCACACCCTGGAATGATCCCACAGTCACAAGCGGCCCCTTCTCCCAGCTCAATCTTGGCCGAGTTTTCCTCTTCCTCCCATCTCGCCATGGGACCGTCGTCGACCTCGACAAACAACCTTGGGGGTAACGAATCTGGTTTTGATTATAGTTCACTCGACCTTTCGCAGCTCGACAGCGGATTTTTCGCTCAATCCTCTGATCCTGGGATGGACTTCTCGATGGAAGACTTTTTAAGCATGACAGGGGAGCAAACGGCAAAAGATAATAACAACGACGAAACTAAAGCTTCCATCTAACCGAGGCGCCACTCTTGGATATTATTTACCCCAGACGCCAACCTCGGCACGGATGTACCCACCCAGGGAATGACACGCTATCTATAGATCACACTATCCCCTGCCAATGGCACCCAGGACAGTCAAACCAAGAGTTTGCCAGCCGAACGCACGGTTAGGGCGCTGACCTCCAGAACCTGATTGACTGAGAGTCGTAGTCGTTTTCTGGAATAAATATGTGGGTATTGTCAACTGTTTTTAGCACTAAATACAGTTCACTTGTCAAGCTAAAGATAAGAATGACCCAATCTCTGCAAACCCCTTCTTCTCCGTTATCTCCATGCGTTCCCTTGGCTGGAGGGCTCAACCTCTTCAATTTCTCGCATGGATTTCTACAGCATTTGCTGCATCGAGGGAAGATTTTCGTTGTCGTGTGCTCTGCCCTTGGAGGCGACAAGATAAATACTCGGCCATCTCTCCCTGAGAGGCTTGGTGAAGCATGCGCTCTTCTTTTCATATCACACTTCTGTCTCTTGGCTGCTTCATTGACGCAACTCTCGGATGGGGCGCGACTGGTCATCAGGCCGTTGGGTATGTTTCCTGAGATAGTCGTGGAATGCGGGTACTCATGTTGACCGACTCAGGTTCATCGCTATGAATGTTTGCCATTTTATTCCTGTTTAATTGCTACCGATTTCCATCCCAGCTCTAGTTCCTTTCTCCCAAAGCGCTGTCATTCGTGCAAACGACTCTGGGCGCGATGTATAACGAGTCCCTTGGTCCTGCTGCGACGGTCAGTACATAACTGTGCGAAAATATAGAAGACCTAACGAGACGTTGCCTCGTCTCCGCAGTGGGCCGACGAGGTTCGATCCATGGCGGCATTCGCTTGGTGAGTCCTTGATTGGGTCGAAAAACATCTTTAATATGACCTCCAATTTGCGCCCTAGGTCCTCACCTTTGCATTTCGTGGACGCAGAAGGTAGTTGAACTCTATAACAAATTTCATCGCCAATTTTTGATTATACCCAGATAGCCCTCCAACTTCTTGTTCAGTCTCTGAGACTAGGGATTGTGGAGACGGCAAATGCATCTGTGAGTTTTCTGCCCAAGTTATATCTCCAGACTAACATCCCGATTCAAGTAACTGCCATCGCGAACTACACCACTCGCGTTCTCGACACGACCTTGGATGCCGAACAAATTCAAGAAGCGTTGAAATTCATTGGTCAACCCCATCTCTACTGCCTTCGCTTTCGCTTTCTAACCGTGCCTTCGCAGATCATGTGTGTTACCTGAAAGTTGGTTGGGTGTTTCCTACTGACCCTGTCCAAGTTTATCGGTGACATCGGACAGCCGCTCCATGTTGAAGCGATCGAAGTCGGCGGTAATGATATCAAAGCGAAGTGCTCAGGCTCGAGCACAAATCTCCATGCGGTATGTTCTACCTTTACAACATCTACCAGCGCACTTATGTAGCATAGGTCTGGGGTGGGTTACCCAGCTTCTGATCTGCACATGCGGATAAACCTAGCACCTTTAGATTCCGGGATCATCAACAAACTTGTTGCTGCGAATTATGACGACTCCGTCAACGTGTGGGCTTCGTCCTTGAGTTCTCGGATTCAGGTGCGTCCCCTCGGAGCCCAAGAAAGCATCCGGCTCATGGTGATTTTCCCTAGACGGGCGACTTTGCAGCTGATGCGAAGTCCTGGATTACTTGCTCCTCAACAACGACGCCTTTGAAGAGAAGTCTCGAAGACGACCTCGCAGGATTTTTGCGCCCTAGAAGCATCGTTCCTTTGGAGTGTCCTTTGGTCTGGGCAACCGAGGCGAATTCATTTGATTGCGTATAGCCATTTTTTTTGCATGATGGCCAGGGATACTCATCGTTTGTTTGTCAGTCCTTCGTATTTAGTTTCGTGAACGGGACAGACCTCTGCACCTCCAGCTACTTCACCAACGCTGTTCCCATCGTCAGTCCTTTGAACTGCTAAAGAAGTACCACCAGCTAACCACGTTCGCCACAGATCGAGATGCAAATTGCGAAGCAAGGGTTCCGCCTGGCTGCTTGGTTGAACGTGCTTTTCGATGGAGCAACCAACCTTCCCTGATAGCCACGATTCGTTATCCAAGAGAAGCCGTATCGGTTTGTGTACAAGTCTGTCTTTCATATGCTTCGCGAATTTCCAGAATGAATGAGTGTCCAATCAACGTCACTTCAACTGAAGACGTGCGCACATTCACCGATCGGCGTCCACCTCGTCCTGGAGGGAATTTACTAACCTTCCATTCATACGGCCCAAGGAACTGACATCTCAACGCATGTGGTKGAGAATATCGTATTTTTAGCCCGCAGGACYGATTGGTTTTAGACTCGAGCCGCGTGTGYACRTCCCCATGACAAGCACCTGTGTCTTCGAATACTCATCGTCCTCGTATGTCCGTCCAAAGACATCAGCGAAAAATCGCCGAGATAAGCACATAACCCTGAAAAAGCCATAGCAGAACGTGTTAGTTGTTGGGTATAAAACCATGAAGAAGTTACAGAATGGGTACGCGACACAATGCTGACTTCTGCCTTCTTATTGTTTCTAGCTGCTGCTCCCCAAGTCTTCG
>CEMH01203684.1:967-11689 GCA_001179725.1 Macrocystidia cucumis | reverse complement strand
AGGCGGCATACCTCAGCAGTCTGTAGGTTGTTCAACATTGACCCAACATTGACCATACGGAGAAAGTGCGACTTACAGAAAGTGCGACCACAGCGCCAACAAAGTACTCTGAGTCCTCAATGACCTTGTTGATCTTGAGCTCGAGGCCGAGCTCCTGCACTTCTCTGTAACTTCAAGAGCAATCGAGAAGGCGGACGCTAGCAATAGAAGAAAAACAGGAAGCTTATAAGACTTCATGGTTCGAAGCCTTACAAGTATTCATTCTCAAGCCGGTGGTTTATATACCACGATTGGTTCCAACTTATCGCTGTGTAGCGCGTGCGTCAAAGGGGGTTTCATGCACAACGTCGGTCGGTCAATTTAGTTGTATTGAAGCCACGTTTCGACGATAGGTGAACGAACACCATATGGGATTATGAATTGACGGCCATCGCTGAGAGTGTTGAATGTGGTTCATGCGAGATAACCAGTATAGAATTCTCCTGTAGAGCGTTCAGGGACTCGGAGAAACTTACCAAACCGTGATGATGAAGTTTGAACGGAGAACCAGTCAATGTACGGAGTCGGACCGACTCACCGATGCTGATAACGTAATTATTATTATCTCAGCAAAGTGTTGCCGGATGACGGCATGGAAGTGGCAAATCGCTTTGAACTGAACGCTGGTGCTGTAGCTATGCCACCTTTCCATCTGGCCTCTCAATCCTCTGTACCTTTGCCTTATACAATCGCTCAATGCTCAGCACATAGCGGGAGATATGCTGCAGAAAACATCTTGGTCGACAATCCAACTGATCAGGCGAGTAGATGGAGTGGAGCTTACCAGGGCAACACAAAGCAATGGATCCTGCTTTGTCTGGATTCCCTCGCCATTCTTAGTGAGCTACCAATGAAGTCAAAACGTCTGGCAAACTTATATTCGAAATAATTAGAGAGCATCACGTTTGGCAAAGTACGTACAACCGCCACAGTGTAGCTTCGTCGCCTCAAGAGTCATGACGCGGCGTCACTGCAGTACTGGAAGTGTAGGGGATCTTGAACTTTGGAGCCACACTTTCCACTAACATCAATGTTTAGCCCATCCTTGTAACATGAAGGAATTCAAAGTCTATGTCGGCGTCACCAGTGATCATCTCACTGAAGTTCTTCATGCTGGCCTCAAGAACGATTCCACTCCAGAGACGTTCAACCTCAAACATCATAACGTTAATGGTGTTTGCTTTCCAACCCGTTTTGTGAAGATCATACCTCTGTCGTAAGTGTTTTGGTGTCTTTCGCAGGTCAACGAGCGCTTGATATACTTTCCCTTTTGTTCAGAGCTCATGGCCAAAGTTTCCATACCTCGATCTGGTCCGTCGCGATGGCCGGAGTTTTGGACGAAAATATTGTCAGTTCAGTCTCTGCAAAATATGATGAGGTACGCCAGAAAGGTTTGTAAACCCACCATGGCTCTCACTTCAGAATCACAGTTTCGGGAGACGGCTGTTCTACGACAGATCCTCAAGCACCTGAGACAGCGCCGTCTTTTGACACCATATCAAGATATTCTCCTCAAGTCGGGTCTGCAATTCGAACATCCCCTCATCACACAGTTGCATGAGAGCGTCGTCCTCGAAGGGAATTGGACGAAAGCGGAGAAGTTATTAGACGCGATCTCTCGATCTGGTCTGTTCAATACCTATATCCACGGCTGCCAACCCCACGCCTCATGGATGCGTCTTAACGGAACCGACCCGGACGGCGACGTTCCTTCCCCTCGCGGTGGACACGCCATGTGCATTGATACAGTCAATGATATGATCTACCTCTTTGGAGGATGGGATGGGCAGAAGAGCCTTGACGACTTTTGGGTTTACGATATCAACCGGAACAAATGGCGCATACTCACTCACGAAACTTCTAACGAACAAAACGCTCCTGGAGCGAGATCTTGTCATAAAATGGTGTTTGACACCAAGACTGGAAGCATATACATCTTGGGACGATTGAGCGAGATGGATGCAAAAGCACCCGCATCCCCAGATTCTACAAAGGCGTACTGTTCTGAGTTTTATCGTTATCATTCGAGAGGGATCGATTCAGGGAAATGGGACTTCCTTTCCTTTGATACTGCTGTAAGCTTTACTTCGACCACGACGGGACGGGTCTGACACATTTTCTCTAGTCATCTGGTGGTCCTCCGCTCATATTTGATCACCAGATGGTGTTGGATTGCGACACGCAGATGATCTACGTTTTCGGTGGCCGTGTGGTCGATGGTGACTGGGACTCTGTCAAATATTCTGGCCTTTACAGCTACAATATCCGAACCAGCAAATGGAAACTACTTCAGTGAGTACCTTCCCCGGCGAGAAATGGCTTTTCAAACCAATATGTTCGGTACAAGACATCCGGAAAACTCTAGTGCAACCCAAGTCATTGTTCCCTCACGATTCGGTAATTCGTCATTTTGCTTGATCCACCTCACATACTGACCTCACCATGTATAGGTCACTCGATGGTTCTCGAACCTATCAAGCGCGTTCTTTATATCTTCGCCGGACAACGAGACGAAAAGTATCTTTCCGACATGTACGCGTACGACATCGCCACCAACACCGCAACGGAACTCTTTTCAAACTTTACATCTTCTGGTGGTCCAGACGCATGCTTCACACAGAGGGCTGTGATTGACCCAGGTTTGAAGGAACTTTACATGTGCGTTGGACGTGCTATGCCGATCCGACGATGGTTAATAACTCAGCCTACAGATTCTGCGGACTCACACGGAACCCCCACGCGACGTATATGAACGCATTGCAATCCGAATGTCCCAACTGGGTCTACAAGTATGATCAGCGTCCAGGAACATGGACCCGAATTTTGCCGCTGTCCTCTACGACCTCTGGCGATGGTGCTGTTCATGGCGGGGACAGCGACAGGGGAGAAGATGAAGAACCTGTACCGAGATATGCACATCAGGTCGTATACAACCCAAAGACGAGGGTGGTGTATATGCACGGCGGGAATGCTGGGTTAGTAGGGATCCGCGAAGGACTGGAGTCAACCAGAAGTGTGGGCGGTAGCGGCGCGCAAAATGCGAACCGAAGCGGGTACGGAGAAAGTGGAAGCGAGGCGAGAGAAGGAAGTGTTGAGAGTTCCACACCTTCTGTTAATGCTGCTCCAGAGAGAGAGAAAGATACCTTTCGAGAGGGTGGGGCAAGAGAGAAGCGTTTGGATGATTTTTGGAGGATGTCTCTTGTCAGGTATGTCATTCCTATGCAAGGGTTCAACTACATTACAAACTAACAAGAGGATGTCGGCCTGACCAGACCCGCCCCAGAGGAAATCATTCGTCGGGCAAAATTTAGAATTCGTCGCCAACAGTGAGCAGCATTTCCTTTACACCTACCCCATGATACGCCTTATATTAAAATTTGTCAGGTTTCGCGAAATGTGCGAAGAAGAGCCCCCAGTCAAAGCGCTTAACTTCCTCCAAACCCAAGTTTCGAGCGTTGTTGATCATTCCAATCAAGAAGAAACAGAAACCTTCCGCTCGTTACTTACATTGTTACTCGCACCATCTCCGCCACGAACATCGACTCCCGGACCTACTTCTTCCGCTTCGGCAGTGGGTTTATTGTCATTGAGTTCCAGCCAGAGTACCAGCACGAACCCAGGATCTCTGCAGCACCGACGAAAACTATCAAGGTCAGGGGTCTCGCAAGCCCAACAGCATTCGACTAGGAGTGTTGCAACCTCCCCGCCATCAATATCGCCTGTGGAAGGCGGAAGAGGAGAGGGAGGAGACGAAGATGGCGAGGAAGAAGGGGACGGAGACGACGATGGGGATGGCGTGCGCCCGAGAAAGCGATCGAGACCGAATACTCCAGAGGAGGAATGGACGAACGTGTTACATGAAGAAGATGAGGATGGCCTTGGTTCTGCCGATGAAGAATTCTCGTCGCGTGCGCGAACGCAGCTCCTTCCATCCGTTTCTGAAGGGGCGATTCACGATGGTGTTGATGGGGGAGCGGGCCGTAGCCATAGTGTCAAGGAAGAGATAGCAGGTTCACGGGCGAAACCTGAGGTGTCACGTCTGAGGGAAGCTGGGAGGTTGGGCCAGGATGGAGGAGACGTTGGGGTGGGCGTAGAGGTTGCGCAGAGAGGGTTTGTTGTTAGTGCACCTGCGCTTCGGGCTCGTGAGGATCCATATGAGAGAGAACGAAGCCGCAAGATACGTTCGGGTTTGGGAGGTGCTGGTACTAGTTCTGGTGCGGTGGGAGGAGGAGGAGGAGGAGTGAGTGGTAAGCGATTCGAGCAACGAAATGCTGTGTT
This sequence comes from Macrocystidia cucumis, assembly GCA_001179725.1. Lineage (NCBI taxonomy): Eukaryota > Fungi > Basidiomycota > Agaricomycetes > Agaricales > Macrocystidiaceae > Macrocystidia > Macrocystidia cucumis. The sequence continues at coordinate 7,372 of CEMH01203684.1, read as the reverse complement.
CGAAAGCCTGTTGGAGTTTGTGGGAGCGGAGGATAAACAGCCTGAGGGGAGTTTGTTGGATCTTGTAGATGGTGGTGAGGCGGAGATGTGATTGAGTGTTTTTTCTTTCTTGCTTTTGTACACGCGAGCTGGAGTGTACGACAAGTATGTATATTCTTTTTGGTGCAGACCTTTAAGCTTCCTTCCTATCATGCAATCCATCTCATCTGTACTTGTGTTTTTCTGTGCAAAGCATTTGATCTGGCTTTCCGTACTGAGGTTGCGGGGTAAGAATGTTGATGCATCTTTCAGTTCCCTTCTTCGAGACTTGGGGGTCTCATGCTTTTCGCTTGTCATGCACCGTCACACAAGGATATTTCAATTTGTTTCATCATTGGCATTCGTCGATCTTCGTTACAACAAGCTAATACCAATATCAAAGGGGTAGATGAAAAAAAGGATGGAGACATGGAGAAACAGAGAACAATAATATAGCCAAACAAAAAAAAAACCGTCCAAAAGTGAGAAAGACGACGACGACGCGCGAAGTACCGATCGTCTCGACCTGCCCATGTCCAATCAACCTAAAAAAAAAAAAAAAACGCCCAAAAGAAAGGGGAAACAATTGAACAGGGGAAGCCAGGATAAGATGGAATAAGAGAGAGAGAGATAATCTATAGGACGAGGACGGAGAGTGATTTTTTCGAAGATTCTGGCGTGAAAAATTTAGAATATACAGACATACAACAAAAACCGGCAACGATTTCATGGCCAAAAAGCAAGGAATATATATATATGTATATATCGACCCGGGAAAAGGAACGAGGGAAACGAGAGGATGGATTGTGAAGAGAAAAAAAAAGGTGAGAAAGAGAGAGGGAGCGAGGAGAGAGTGTGTGATGATGGTCGACCACCATTTATACATCTAAATATTATGAGTATCTTTTTTGATCATGATTATATTGAATGCCGAATGGGTTTTTGTTGTGTGTTTTTTCTCTCTCTCTCTTTGATCTTGTTCTTTTCTTGATTATTTGGATGAGTGTGAATGACGGAAAGAAAAACCCAGGAATGGAGAAATTTGAATTCGGAAATGGTTCGACTCGAGAAGGGTTTGATGAGGGGAAAAGGGGAGGTGGCTCGATTGCCAAGTGCAATGTCCTGAAATCGGATTTGATGGAGAGGGGAACACCACGTGCTCGAGGAAGCAAGAGGGAAGCAAGATGGCGCAGGGGTGAAGAGGAAGCAAGAAGGGACTCGGGCGCCGGTCAACAAAGGAGGGAGGGAGGGGTCTCGCGTCATCAATCGAGTCCCAAGTGTCCGAATGCGCTAATGATTCCCAACTGGGGATCGAACGGGGGGCGATGCCAGGGTAGTAGTGGTGGCTGGGGATAGTGGTGGCGTTGGTGGTTGATGGGAGAAGCATTCGGAGTGAAAGAAGCCCAATGGATGAATAGATAATCATCAAACATCGGTCATCAACGAAAAAAGAGACCATCAAAAACCCGCGAGATTGCTGCGGCCAGGTACGACTTCGGAATCTCCTTTCTCCTATTCTCTCATCCGGTCCATAACTTCCTCAAGGGGGGTGATCGAAGGCTGGTAGCGTGCACGAGGTATAACGGAGGAAGCGGACGCCGGATGCGGAAGGCGGGGGAGCAGGAGAATCAGGAGGGGAATCGAGATGCGCCATCCAAAAAAACCAGTTTTCCCCCACAGCGCAAAGGCAAAATGAGAGGGGAAAAACAACTATCCACCATCATCGGTCCTCCAATCTAAATCGCGATTCCCACAACCTGAACAAGATCACCACCACCAAGCGCACTCGTCGAAATTGCGTCCACACCAGAGTTGTTGACAATGACATTGACACGGTCCTCATCTTGGTCAGGTGACCGAGTCAAACTCCGATCGCGATCTTCATCACCACCAATATGGGCGTCATGGGCGTCAGCGCTAGGAGCCGAGTATCTCCTTCTATTCCCCACCTCCGCTTCCTCATACGAAGGCAACCCCTGCACGCTCGTCAAAGGCGGTACACCTCCCAAAAATCCCCTAGAAGAGATTGCGTAATCCGGAACTTCCGTGAACGCGCGGTGAAGCAGTACAGAGTTGGTAGTCTCAAACGTCGGCGCGTGGGCCAAGGGGGGTTGTGAGAGCGGACGCGGGGGAGGAGTTGTGACCGAAGGCTGTGATTGCGGCCCTAATGAAAGCGGAAGGAAAGAGAACGACGGTTGTGAGGGTTCGTGCCCCGAGTTGAAGTATGAGAGCGGCGCGACCCCAGTCTGATTGTTGAGATGATATTGTTGTTGGAAGAGATTATGATGATGGTGATTTTGCTGTTGTGATGGTTGTTGGTGATTGTGGGAGCGAGTGTGCAGAAGCCAGCTGGGTTGAGCGAGCGTAGACGAAACCTTGAGTGTCGTACTCATCACGCTGGGCAGATCTCGACTTGCGTTTCCGCTGTGGACGTGTACGTCAGCGTCTGCTGATGTACCCGTCGCCGAGTTTGATCGATCAGGGCTGTTAGCACGACTTGGGAACCGGCTGGTTCGTCGACTTCGAGGGTTGCTACGGATCGGTGGTATCTCGTGACCAGGCTCGCTCATCGAGGGATGAGCATCGTCTTCTTGTTGTTGCAACAAAAGGGTCGTGGAATCACGCAACCGTCTCGGATCGCCAGACATTGAGAGCAAAAGTTCCGAATTAACCCAATCCAGGTGTGGTACTGTCACGGGGGAAGGGCCGGGTAGATGTGGGAGGTGGGAATCCAAACGAGGCTCTAGCGGTGTGACATGTCCGGAGTGTTGCACCTCTTGATCGTGGATGACAGGCGAGTCGGGGACGAGTGTGGGGCTCGCACCTTGAACGACCCAAGGGTTTGCGACGCGAACGGTGGCAGCATCAGGGAGGAACATGTTGGCAACGCGATCCCGGACGTGAGCGTGGTAGCTCGGAAGCTCAAGCTCCTCTTCGTCAGAACCTGGATCCTCTCCGCCGATGAGCAGACGTCTCGTGGCAGCTGTGAAAGAGCGTGCTTCGTTCAGAAGCCGGGGATCGAGGAGGTGAACCGGGAGAGAGCAGCGCAGCTCTGACGTATGTCCATCAGCGTTTAAAATTAAAAAGCTCCATCGGACACGGTGGGATACAACGATAGGTTCAAGGGCGTGAGTTGGCGTTACTGAGAGCGGAATTTGGAATTGAAGATCGACCGACATGTCGTTTTGCACATAATCGTCTGCAAGAGAGGCCGATGACATCGAAAGCGAGGCCAGCCTCACCACGGGTGATGAAGGAGCCGATGTTGCCGCAGTCGAGGCTGTAACCACACTGTTTTCTGTCGACAGAGAAGGTCGCTCCGAGGACGATGACGTCGAGGCTTCTGCCGAAGGTGAGAAAGGCGTCGAGGCCCGATCTGGAGTTTGCGGGCGTGATGAACCTCTGCTCCGCGGGGGTGGCGCCGTGACCTCCACGGCTCTTCCATCCACGATGTCATGGCTAACCCTGCTGGCGATCCTCGTTCTCTCCTGTGTGCCCATCCGCGTGTGTACTTTGGTGGTTTCAAGGATCGAGCTTGTCACGTTGTAAACACAAATTCCCTTTGACAACGGAGAAGCTTTCACTACTGCGGTCAATCTGTCTCCTGCAGCCCAAGCCTTGTGCGGGATCATTATTGAATACATGAGTTTCCCAGGCCAGGTGTTTTCAATTTCGAGGGTTTGCTGATACTCGAGCGCTTCGGCGGTGAATGACCGCATGATGGTGACTGGGGTATCCGCATGCAAGTTGTGGTGCAGCCCAGAGCGGGTTGCTTGAGCTCGTAGCCTGTAAGACACGGACGCGAACCCGAGGGAGGGCGAGGAGATCGTGGATGGAAGGGATCCGCCTAATTCCAATTGAAAGGGGAAAAAGTGGCGTCCTGCTTTGAGAGTATGACTGCGTTTCTTCTCTCCTTCGAGGAAAGACCAATCATGACTGCAAATGGTGTAGGAGATGTAGGAGCTATGAAAACGCCTCAATATCAGCCCAAACTGAAAAGGGAAACACAAAAAGGCGACACGTACGTATCACCACGCTGAGCGGGGAGACGAGTCTTTCCTCGGAATTGAAGAGTGATATCCTTCAAAGAAGTGGGTTCTGCGAGGAAGAGAACGAGGTTTCCCGCCAAACGCGTCGGCTCGACATCGACGCCGGTGCCTTTCAGATATAGACATTGGGCGTCAAGTGATATATCCAGACGTGGTTTCTCCTTTCCCATATCCTGGTCGATAGGGAGGGGAGAGAGAGGAAGGGAATGGGAAGAAGGGAATGGCGAGCCAAGGTAAGGGGGAGTGAAGGAGGGAAGGAAATCATGAGTTGTTGCGGGTATTTGTTGGTCAAGATCTCGTGGTGCGGGCGAGGAGGGTCTTGTCAGGACCAGGGACATTATTGCGTGACAACTACAACTAGACGACCCCAAGCAATGATACATCAACCTTTATTATTTTTTTTCGAAATCACAGGGTCAGATAGACGCACCACACCAAGAATGGAAATGTGCTGATTGGTTACTATTGGCAACTGCAAACACAGAGTAGAACTGGATTTACTTTGGCTAGCTGAGGGGGGGAGGGGAAGATGATGTTGAATGTACTCCGCATTGACGTTCACAGCTCACCTTTTTGTATTAAAATTCAACGGAAGAATTGTCACCCATTTTCAATTCCACCGTTCCGAACCGCCTCATCGGTCATTATTAGGTAATCACGGCATCTTGCGCCCACACCCTCCTTGCTATCTCACCCGACTCGCAACGCTGATAACTAATCCATTTAGTCATGATTGCGATATGGAAGATATAATCAGCATGATACCCACTTTCATTTCCCTGGATCAAACTCCCTCCCACCAGAATCTTATAATTCGTCCGACAAGGGATGACGACCAGGTGGTCTTTCATGATGGATATAAGCAGACCACGATAGAGCATTCATGTTCCAAGGTGTGGATTCATGCACGCACGGATGACGCACAATCGCTTGCACGCTCAAGGCACAAGGGCCGATTACTTCGCACCTCGCCGATCGTTCCCGATCACACACAAACACCCACTCTCTCTCTCTGATCAAGTATGTAAGCTTAGGCGGGAGACGGGGCCATCCATCTGTATTCTATTTTAATTTTTTTTTTAAACCATTACCACCACTGTTTAGATATCAACCCTCGTGATGAATTTATCATCCTTTAGCCGCGGCAACAATCGCTAACCCAACGACCCCTCGCCGCCAGCTTCATTTCAAACCCGAACGTCACACCTCGTCAAATGCCAATCTTTTTTTTTTCCTTCCGTCTTTTATTGTCAAGTTATTCGTATATATATTTTTCGCTAATCTCAAACGTGGGCGGGATCTTTTTTCTTTCTATCTCACTCATACACATGCAACGCATGTTCTTGGCTAGCCGGATTGATGCAGGACTGTCGATAATACCCACCTAGTGGTAGGGGCTGTCCAACTTTTTCTTTTTGCCCCCCCCCCATCATATGTATCATCGCCATATATACCCGTAATTGTTGAACAGCCACTGTTTGATGGAACGTAAAATGCAAAGACAGAAAACTATCGAAACTTCTCCGTCGCACCCCCCGAAACGTTATATAAATATACACATCATTAATGTCCATAAAAGGGTCGGTGTCGTCGGTCGTCGATTCGGGGGCGTCATGAAAAAATGCAACCGGCGAAACCCTGAAATGAAAAACACACACTTGGAGAGAGGGAAGAGAGGGAGAGAAATTAGCCTCCATGTCGAGGCCGCATCATTTGGAATGGAAACACATTGAATCTAAACCCACCTAGATCTTGATCAAGAGTTACTCCGAGATCTCTTCTGACGGGGAGCTGCAGGCTCTGTTCATCACATTGGTTGTTGCACCTATTGTAGTAGTTGTTTGTATGTACTTCGAAAGGCTTGCCTTTTTCCATGACCTCTCTGATCGGTAGATGTGTCAATGAAGAACACCAACAAGTTAAACGATGTCACAATGATTGGTTCCCAAGATCTCGGGGAGATACCAGCTCTCCATGACACACACACACGCACACAGTGGCACACGGTGAATTCTTATCGTGACGGCTGCGGGCTTTGTCGAATGCCAGTGGCAGGGCAACAACCCCCATCGTCCTGATTCCATCGTACCCGCCAAACTCGGATCGAGGGAAAAAAACGATGATGGTGATGTCGGTGCCGAGGATGTGGGCATCTTAATAAATGGACACCGTCAAACACATTCGTACTTACCAGTAAAAGTTCGCGAAACAACTTTTGCCTTTTGAAACCCGTGAGGAAAACAAACAATTTCAGGGTTCCAGATCTGATAAGCCTTGAAACAGTGACGACAACAATAACAACAAAATAGAAAGCGAAACTGGCGGTCATGCAGGTAGA
>CEMH01203671.1:11950-31840 GCA_001179725.1 Macrocystidia cucumis | reverse complement strand
AAATCAAGTTCGACATCCATCTCAAGGCCAATCTGGAAGGAAAACCAAGACAGCCTTCCTCCTGGCGGCGGTTGGAGATGGAAAAAAAAAAAGTCGTCAGAAGTTCCAAGGAACGAACGATGGCAATTAAAATCTGCAATGGATATATATCACTTGAATATCAGCGATCTAGCATAATATCCTTTCTAGTCCGCAACTGTCCGTTTTGAAAAAAAAAGGACTTCGCGAACGTCTCTTGTCTTCGGATTCGCTCTCTTCGATGTTACCGCATCTGGGTATGGATGGTGCTATATCGATAACACGGACAAATATAATTGACAGCCCGTTCCTCGCATTGAAGAACCCCTCGGCGTCTAAAGTTGATTATGTACAATTTGGGAAGGGACCCTTATCCACGCTTTGAGCTCGGAAACCGGGCTTCTTTGTCACTGGGAGGGGGAGGAAAGGTGTTGTTCGTCTGAGTCAAATCGAACCGATTTGGCATTTCGGCGGCGGCGGTGGCGGCGACGCGCAGAAAATGGGGGAAAAAATACTTTCGATTTAAGATTCATCAGTTTCTCAAAGAACCGAATCCCTTGCCAGGAGCACAACAATCGCAACAGTCAGCTCCCGGTTGTTTCCAATGAATGGAGCCAATTTGCATTGAGACCCCTACAATTCGGTGGCTGAGAATGACGCTGCTCACAATCCGGGCCCCCTTGCTCCATTCCATCGCCCCTTCATACAAGTGGGGAGTGAAGGATGAGCGAGCCAACTCAAGAATGGCACAATCAATGAATTCAGGGAATTATGAAATTACTTTACGTCTCAACGTGTTGGTGAGTGATGAACGGAGAAAACCACTTTGTATGAAAACAATACAACAGACAAGGCCGATGAGACAAGATGGGGATGGCCACGCTGACGACGGGAACCCTGAAGCGACAATCTATGAATGTATGTCGGACGCGTGTTGAGAAAGGCAACCAAAGAGAATTAGGGCTTGAGCTTGTTGAAAGCAGGTTAGCGCGCCCGATCGAGATTTGTGACGTTTTGGCTTTTCATTGTTGTCACAATGGTGGGGACGAGCGCTACCTGCAAGTTCCGGCGCCGGAGGAGGAAAAACGAGTAAAGACAAAAAGGAACGAGGCAAAGCAGGTTAGCAAAGTCGCCGTTTAGAAAAAAGCCAGGGTTGCCAGTCGCGTTTAGCATTCGACAATCAAAGTTCCGTTGCCGCGCCTGAATCCCAGAGAAGCCGAGCCACCAGTGTGTTGACCATGTCAAGTGAACAGCCAAAATGACCTCACTTCTGGCCCCCATAGCGAGCAAGAAGCTGTTTGTACGTGTCCGAGATCTACTGCCGTTGAGCAAGGACTTGGACGAATATTACCACATCTCACCTTTCTGGCTTGGTCGCTACCCCCAGGAACAAACTTACACATGATGGTCGAGGCTTCAAACCATCTTTTGGCTTCGTCAAGTAAAGATGCCCTGTCAAAAACGACAGCGCCAGTAAGCGACACGGTGGTAACCCACTAGCTAAACTTGGAACGGACTGTAAGCATTCAGCGCCGGTGTTATAAGCTGTTGCCAACAACCACTGCCTTTCGTCCATGGGGTACGGCTAATTGGGAAAAGGCGAACAGTCAATCAAAGCGCCACATTCAGCATGTGGAGAGACAACATTGTCGCTTTCGAGAGTCTCTCCCATCACACTCAACGCTTGTTCGATGTAGCCAATAGCCCTGATCCTATCCGCTGGCGTGTTGCGAAGCAAAATGATAGAGCAGATAGCACGCAACCATCTTGAGAACTTCTCAACGGACAGCATGTTGCGATCCAAGCTTGCGCGTAAGATGGCCTTTGAAGCAAAAGTAATCAGAAAGCTAAAGTCGGGCCCAAATAGTGTCAGTGATGGGTACCTCCAATCCTTCGTTCAACACTGGAGATGGATGAATTTTTAGCGCAACCGGATAGCAAAGTTACCGACGAACCGTTGATTGGACAGTCCTTGTCAGCCCACTGGATAACGTAAGTTCCGTGAAAAAGTCAAGGCCAAAAGAGGAATCAGATGACGAACAAGAAGATCGGCAAGTGCCTCGCAAGTTGATGTGGCCATAGGACCCGAAGCAACAGCTTCCTGTTTTTCATCAGGATGGGGGTTTGCTTGGAGTGGTGAAGTGTCAGCCTTACACCCACTATCCGGGACAGTTGATCCCACTCCTTGAGTTGGACAAACATCTCAGCTTCGAAGATTCGGAGCGTATAGATCATATACTGGATTCGTTGGAGATCGTTTTCGCTTTTGACCTTGTTTTTGTCCAGAATTTCCAGTATTCGCTTCTTGCAGTTCCTGATTTCCGCGGTGATTCCACGTATTCGGGTGGCCTGTTCAGCCAAAATAAATCGTCAAGTGGTAAAATCTGGGCCCAAAAGTCTCACATCAACATTGCCGACAGATGCCGCCACTTCTCTGGCCTGAAAAACTGTATCAAAAACGTTACGTGGCAAGGTTAGCAAAAGGAGGGAGAGGGGGTCACAGTTCTCCCGCATTACTTACCTCGGCCGGCGACTGCGGAGAACGAAGTGTTCATCAGATGCAGATAAAGCTCCACGTCAACGTCCACCGGAGATGCGTGACAGCACATCTCTAACAGCTATGAGTAGCATGAGCGATTTCCGGCATGGTCGCTAATGGAAACACCTCACCTCGCGTGTTATATCAAATAGCTCAGGAAGGCGTTCTTTGGATTCCCACTCCGAACATCCCTGGACAGCGGTGTTGTATGCAGTTTTCCAGAGCCAAGAGACGTCTTTGATTATCGAAGCGATCGAGTTATTCGCACATGCAGCCTCAGTCAGCACCTTCGCTGTTGCGAACGAATTCCGTGAGACGTTTTCGTCGGGTTTCAAGGACAGCCCTTACCCTTGTGAAAGTGGATCATCACGGTGTCAATGAGAAGGTTCCTAAGGCAAGAAATTGAACGACAATAAGGCTGAGAGGGCTGATTTAAACCGACTTGTTTGCCAACGGCTCGCCTTGCAATTTCAATCCGAGCCTGATGACGCAGCGAATCAAAGCCATCTCCTCGATTACGTCTTCTTGCGACGCCCTAGCCTTCAGGGTTTTCAAAAGTGCGCCCAACGCAGATAGAAGTACGGTTTTCATCTCCGCCTGGTGTGAAATCTGAGTTGCTAAGAGAATCATGTTGCGGTCGAAGTCTGGTGAATCAACCATTTCTTGGATAGCTTTGATAGCTGAATGGGAATCACGTCAACATCAAGATGGAGCTGAAGGCAGTAAAAACCCACACCTTCATCCTCTAATCCTGTTACAGTGATGGCTTCAGTTCTCGTGCACATGCAAGCTCCGAGTTGCTGCCAACGAACCTTGATGTACGGCAGTGAGAAATATGACATAATGGGTAGCCGCTTCATTCGTGGGGCAACGGCGGATCACCGTGGAGGCTTGTGCATACTCTCGGTGCTCAATATAGCATAACGCGGCTTTCCGGTAGCACTTGGTACTGGCCGAACTGTTCGTCCTAAAAAGTGCGTGACTGCCTGCCAAATACCACTCCGCTGCCTGCGGCCATCGCTTGGCGTGGAAGTGGCGGTCTCCATATTGCCATATGAGCTGATACATGCTTAAGATGATTCTACGCGAAGAGTTAGGAACCTGTTACCCACATTGACGCACGCCGCAACGGGCATGTTGGGAAGTTCGACTTCAGCTTCACATACAGCTACATTTTCCTCAATTAGGATACATACGCCATTTGGAAAGCGGGTAAATACACACATGTGAATGCCAAACCGAGGGTTTTCATAGCACGCGCATGATCCTCGTCTTTGGCGCAGTGGAAGATCAACGATAAAAGGAGACGGGAGACATACTCCGAGTCCGTTCCGTGGCATCGTAAGGCTCGCTGGAGACAGTACTGATTGACAGCAGTCACAAGGGTACTGTATTTCCGCTTTCCCTTAGCGCAGAAACAAACTCCGAACTCTCAGACTTACTGCTGATGACTCAGTGTCCTGAGGTCTTGCAACACGCTAGGAGGAGAGGGTCTTCAATATGACGTGCCTTCATCGAGGTAAATTGAATACTGACTCTGTTATGCTCGTTTCCGAAAGTACCATGTGATCGATAATAGTCTTATAACCTGCGTAACCCATGTTGGTCATCAACTTATCGAGATCTAAACGAGCGGAGCTTCATCTTCGTAATTGTGTAAATGCGACGTACCGTCGAGGAGAGCAGTATCTCCAGCCTTGCGTCGTTTCAGAATAGCCAGCTTTTGCCATCTGAGTTCTTGATACTCGGGACTTGCCTAGATGAACAAATGAAGGGTTTCATGAAATGGATGTTTCGTTTCCCTTACGTGATCATTAGAAGAATCGATAGATGGGAGCAGTTCGTCAAGGGCCGCTTCCGCTCGATCATATAACCCAGAGAGAAAGTATGCGCGAGCTGTAGCCGACATGTCATCAATAAAACAGGGTACACTTTGAGCCGCACGACAGGGCACACAAACCAAGCGCGCGAAGGATAGAAACCTAGTGTCAAATTCACAACCTTCAGCTTACGGGGCAATGCGAAAGTGCCGTCCAGAATTACCTTCAACACTGCCACCGTGGGCGCCACCGTATCATCCACTTTCTCCGCCAGTGCTAACGCCTTCTGAATCCATGACACGGCGTCCTCCGCTCTCGTTCCACTTTGGACACCAGGTTCCTCTTTTAATATTGATTTACCAATGGAGTGGAGCTTTGACGCCAGAAGCTCTCTCTGTGTTTGGGCTGTTTATTCGGAGACAAAGCAGTTCTTCACGATGTCAGGCTTACGAGGTGTGGTGGTAAGAGGGCTAGACGTTGATCGTCGTCTGTTTACACGTGAGGGGTCTCGGGGTTTGTATGACGGAGAGGAGAGCTAAATGCAACGCTCACCTGTGATTTTGTGTGACATAAAATCTGCCACGGTGTAGTTTCCCTCCTTCCATGCCTGCGAGAACCACGTTATCCAGGATCACCGTGCGAAATGGCGGAGTATTTCCGTTCTTACCGCTTCCATTCTGCTGGAGAAGTAAACGATGGTAGCGCATGCTATGGCTTGTCCATGGACACCATCCGAATCACTCGCATTTCTCAACATTTCTTCGAACTATGAAAAGGTGCACGATGGGCGCCGCTGTTGATCAGATCGTCCCACTACCCATGGGGATAACGCCTGCTAACCTTGGCTGCACTTGCCAGCACGGTTCCCGCCATGGCATTGCTTCCAACCTCTGATGGGAAAAGTGAACAGGTGAAACGACACTTTCTGGGATCAGACGGGTTTTACCTGATAGGGAGACGCCGGTTTTACTTGCTATCTGCAATATATGAAGCAGACCTGGCGTTTTGGTGTTCAAACACCCTGGAACGAGACAGCAGCTGCGAGGAACGAACTTTCTATCCCCGGCTTCAATTCCATCCCTGCTTCAACAAGGCGGAACGCCGCAAGCCTAACTGTGATTGATCGGTCACCACGCCTCAAGGGAAGTATGCATAGAAATGGAAAATAACAATCACTTACGGGCAGCGATGAGAGTGGGACCGTCATCGACCGGATGTTTGCGAATAAGACCAGATATATTCCATAGATTGACGCCTGGTCACGATGACAGAGAAAGATTTCATTTCTGATCACGGCTTTACGCAAGCATGCCTCACCGGCAGGGAAAGGGAACAAGAAAACAAAACAAACCTGCCTGATCCAGGTTGTCAGCGATCTCGGCCCAGACATCCTTTTCCTTTGACCGGTTATCCGTTATAGATCCAGCTGAAGAAGCCACTAGATGGAGATCGTGTACTAGAGATGCCCGAGTTGTATTGATCGGTCCATCTAGCTGTGGCCTGATGGTCAGGAGCAAGTCTGGTTCCGAGAAATTAGAACATTTTCTGATTTTTGTTTTGGGGCGCTCAGGGAGTGTAAAACAAGGAGTTGGTTTACCCTTAATGGTCTGAAAAGTAGTCTTGATATCTGTATTTACAGCCTTTTTGCGAGCCGACATCCAAGTGTGTGTTTTGCGAAGTCAACGCGAATGATGGTGAAGGAATAGATTGCGGTGTGACGTGTGACAGCGCGCGCCGTTTCACGTGATGATGAACCGAGGCCCACCGTCCCGTCCGCCGAGTTCCCCGTTCGACACTTAGTTTGAGCAACTTATGGACAATAGCACACAGCCGCACGACCTGGTAAACAGGTTGCCAGCTGATGCAGTTTCGCGTGTTTCTTTAGTAAGTTCACAATCTTCGGTTTTATTATCGCACTTATTTCGTATCTTGCTTTCTTCAGGAAGCTAGAAAAGAGGGTGTTTACGCTGGGCTCTCAGGAGGTCTGGCATCAGGCGAGTGCTTTCCGATCATTTCTTTCGACCCCCCATCATGACCGGATCTAATCAGCCGTCTTGGGTCAACGGTTAATGGGGTTTGGGCCAAAGAAAACGTTGGTTTGTGGCATACGTGAGTTTCCTCGCTTTCCAAGCACACTTTCGGTCGTTTCTTCCCTCTTTCTCTCCTCTCCTTATCTCTACCCCTTCCCTTACATGATCCGTTTCCAGTGAGTGGTGTTTTATCGGGCTATTATTTCACCCAGGTACGTACACAAAACACTGTCGCTCCAACACACCCTGGAACGACAACTCCGTTTTTTTGGCTTGAGACTTTATCGGAACCATTTTAATCGCCCGGACGGTAACCCCATGATCTGTTTACACAGGCTTTCACTTCGACCGCCTTGGCTCAGCTCCAAATCGAAGAAGCCAGGCTGGCGTCTCTTCGGGACACACAGGCCCGGGAACCCCCCGTAACCGAGTCGTTCAGGTAAAATCAGTCAACGTTCATCCGACAGGCTGTGATAAATAAAAAAAAGGAGGAAATATATACGCCGCGGCCCTTGTTTTCTCATCGTTTGCATTCTCTTCTCCCGCGCTTCCCTCCAACCCCTCTCTGAATTCCCTCTCTGATTGATATCTAATTCCTGACATGTGTTTGTCTCATCGCCATTCCAAGTCCATGCCCTCATCCCCGTGTGTCTGAGCCTTGGCCTTGCATATCATGCCGGCATGGTGCAAGGCGGGTGTCTGTTGTCACCATTGCTTCCCGGCCTTCTTTCTGTTTAACTTGAGAGTACACACACCACTCGTGGCCCCAGTTGACTCAGGAACCTTCACGCACGGATCCTGAAATATGTACGACAACAACAGTCATGTCGCCACTTGATTCGATTCAACTCCAGAGCACAGCGATGCATGTTCGGCCTGTAATCTATCGACCCCAAGGGATCTTGGGATCCTGTCTACTGTCAGCGTGTATGTGGGACCGTGGAGTCTTCCACCGCCGCCGTATGTCCCATCAAAGAAAGTGTCCGTCCACGTAGTTGCTGTTCACGCCCAATTATGAACGTCCTCCATCCGCAGCAATGACAACAACAATATCCACCTGTCTGGGGTGGGTGAATGGCTCACTCGTTCACATCAATGGGTATCGCCTGATGTTAGTCAGCCATCGAAACCGTTGACATTGCTGTGTCGCAAAGGAAAGGAAGCGTGAGTGCACTGCATGGGCGTCTATGGAACGAACAAACTATCCAAAGTCGACAGGATCGGAAATCATTCAGTATGTCGACCACTAGCGGGCTGAACGGTGAAGGTGTGTGTATGTGTGGGTGTGACGATGGTGTGCGTCTATCCTGTCCCTGAGAGCTCGTCAACCAATGAACACCATCGTCAGGGCGCACTGCTTCCACGCTCTCCCCCTCCCCCTCCAAGCCAAAAGTAAACCCTTTCGTCCATGGATTATGGCAGGTTTCTAGGTGAAAAATGAACAACAACAACAGTAACAACAACAACAACAACGAAAAAGGCAGGCCACTTCGTCCGAGCGTATATCCGGCTCTCGTCACATCAGACCAAGCAAGGTGGCAACGTCAACAGCTCCAGACGTCGGACGTATTCCCTCAGCACACCCCAATAACCCCACCTTGTATTACGCTTGTATCACGCGCGGGAGAGAAAGAGAGAGATCGGATGGAGCTGTATATTATAATAAGAGACGGGTGGCGCCACGTCCGACCTACAACAATATCACATACATACTTTACTACACACGAACGCACGCATGCATGCACGCAAATCTATATACAGATCGGTCTCCGAAACAGGCGATCTTGAAATTCCGTCCTTAGTTACAGGCGGAAGATTGAAAGCAAAAAGGAGAGATGAACGAGGAGGGGAAGGGGACATTTAGAAGATCTTCTCTTTTCCGTGCTTCTTTGTTTTCATTGCCGTACGCTCACTTTCTCTCTCTCGTAGTGGTGTATGAGTATTATTGCGTATATATCGACAATCCACACTCTTTCATCCTTCTCCATTTGGTGGGGACGTCTCGTTTTTTACTTTAGAATTTTCCTTCTTTTTCACAAAGTCGTCCTTTGCTCTTTCGGGGATGTGTAGATTAACAAAAAAAAAATTCGCGAAAAGCGAATGCTGGCATCGAAACGGCATCGACAACCACTAAACCTTGAGAGAGTGAACGCCACCATCCACAAGCCTTAAGGAAACAATGGCGCAACCGCCTTCATGAACGCATCAATCGTTCTCCCTCTATAATCGAATAAACACTAGCAATTATCCCCCCTGCCTTACGCGCATCCGCAGCTTCATTTCTTTCATCCCTTGTCCCTTCCTATCGTTCCGTATATTCAATCGCCTTTAAGCTTACCCAGTTCGGCCAAAGTCCAATTGAAGAAAGGGAAGACCGAAGGATATGATGCCCCCAAAAGATTAAGGCAAAAACCACAAACACATGAAGGGGGAAAGAGGAAGGGCTCAACATAACCGCCCCCCTCCCCCCACCTTGAGAGCTGGAGCGCTCCATAACGCCCATCATCACCCCATCCGTCCACCCGTTAATCTCTCATCTGAGTCATCTCTCAACAGCTCAGGGAAGCGTCATCAGATATTCATAATTGTCATCGATGGATGAACTGGGGTGGTGTTGGTGGCTGGATGGGGGGGATGATGATGATGTTGGTCGTAGTGGGGCAGGAGAAGAAGGGGGGAATAGGGAAAAAGAAACACTTGACCTGGTTTCTTTCCTGCAGGAACCAATGCACGGCACGGCATTTTGCATTGGGTATCAAAACAAGCGGAGCGCAAGGTCCCCACAAGCTCAGTGCCATGCAGGCGTGCAAAAGGTGTAATTTAGCGTCCAATCTGCGATATTGTATTGATTATTATATATATATATGGATATGGACGGAAATATAAAAAGTGTATCTGTGTGACCACCAGTTGCAGGCTGACAACCTGAACTTCAGGAAGGAACTTTTGGGGTTTATATCACCGATCGGAGAGAGCTGTGTGACATGCATGTGTTTTCTTTTTAGCTTGGAATCTTCTAGCTTCGTCTCGAGAGAGGTGGAGACACACTCTAGTCCGTCGTTGCGGAGACTTACATCGCCACGGGGCAAAGGAAAGAAAACCGAAAAGAACAGAACAGAGAAAAAACGCGTTCCAGTCGATATATCGTCGACCCTCATCTTCACATATAACGACTCCCGTCTGCCCTATCTCTCCATCGAGCTAGTGTCACACGCTGACTGGTGGAGTGCGGAAATTCAAACCGGCAAAAGATCTACGCCAAAAAAAAACAAAAACAAAAAACCAGCCATCAAAGAGATCAATGGGAATTGTCCAAAAAAAAAGAAAATGATCATTTCCAAAAACGAAGAAACTCTCCTAAAAAAAGAAGAACCGTGGAAGGGGAAAGAAAAAACCACACCAAGAGAAGAGTTCTTTCATGTTCATCCGGTAAAAGTTTAAAAAGCCAAGTTTTTACTGGTGTCAATATCATGGTGGTTCGCGATGGGGCGGTTGGGTGGGTGTGCTCGCACCCAGAACGGCCAGCAGCACCCATACATGCACTGACGAACCCAGATATCGAACCTGATTTAGCTTTTCCAAATTTCTAAATGGCTTTTGAGCGATCGCGAGATAGCCAGTCACACAAGAGTCTGGAAAAGAGGGAGCGATGGAGAGAGGGGAGGAGAGAGATAGCCAAGATGACGACCGCTTCCAAAAATGGTCAAATGATCAACGAATATGGATGGCTCTGAACATCGGCAGGTGATTTCGTGATTTGTTCGAGAAACATGGCGAAAATGAGGGCTAAATCAATACAACGGTTGATGATGATAATGATGATGATGGACGGTACGTATGGGATGTATGTATGTATATGCGATGGTAACGGAAAGATGGGTCTGATGCGAATTAACAAAGACTGAATATGCGAGTGAACGGCGTTCGAAAAAAACGGGGCAATCACGATGAAATGTCAACGGAAGCCCACTGGAAGGGAGGCGAAAGAACAGGGGAGCAGTCAAGTCCATTGATATTGCGGAACTTGTTATGAATGAATGGATGTGAAAAAAAAGAAACATGCAGGATGCTGTGTAAAGGGTGAGGCTCGTATGATCATAAACATAAGGAAAAGGTGTCGCTGTATGTAACTAATATGTATAGGCCGTTAGCTGCCTCGCATCGCCAATAAATTATAGTCGTCGGCTTCTAGACCAATTAGAAGGGTATACAGATGTTGATTGTTGGACAGGCGTAGGGTAGAAATGCACGCCAGGGGGACCAGCGTTTGCAAAAGGTGCCGAAGGAATGGGACTCTCGGAAAATTGCTGGGGGTGCGAAAGGAAGCGTGTCTCAGATTGAGGCTGAGGGGGTCGATAGGTGGATGGGGCGAGCGCGGGAGGGTGTGACCACACGTTGTCATGAAAATGGGGCAGACCATGGGATGAAACACTCAGGTGAATGTCATGCGGACTGGCCGAAGCTGATTGAACGACATGCATGGAGGGAGGAGGTGGCGGATAATACGGGGTAGCCGAGGAGGTCGGGGGTTGGTGATAACGAAGCCGATTCTTGCGAGAACGGTTCTCTTCCTCTTCCATTGGGGAACACGCCAAAGTGTAGAAGTAAAGATTCTGATCAAGTACGAGATGTGAGTCAGGATAAGTCAGATATTCCGAAAAAGACATCACTGTACCTGTGGCACTGCAGCTCGTTTTCGTTCATCCAATGAATAAGCCGCTACCAAAGTTTCTGGCGGAGTCTCCCTGGTTCCTGGCCCCCAAGATGTTTCGGAAGCGCTGTGAGAGGGTGATGGGGCATGCGGGGAACTTGACGCCAGGGACATTTTCGCAAATGACTGCAGGCCTTCCAGAGGCGAGTGGGAATTTGCACCTGGTCCGGCGCATCCAGATCCCGCAAGTTCAGGGATGTAAAGCGAAAGCGAAACGGGTCGTTTGGGAGGTGGTTGTGAGAAAGTTGCGGATGTAGGCGAAAACGCAGCTTCTGCTGAGCGCTTCAAGCCAGATCGTGGAGTTGGTGAATACGATTCGGCGGATGCCGGTGGTGGAGGAGGGTACGAATACGTGTGCGAGGGATACGAATATGAAGTGACTTCCCGTTGCGTCTGCACAGGTGAGCTTGAACGCGCACGAGATGAAGGGCGGTGCTTTGTCGTATAAACGCGAGACGAGGGGCCAGTCGAAGAGGACGGGTGAGGATGCCGTGCATTTCGTGATGGCCGCGACTTGCGAAAATGCCGACTGTCCCGTTCCTTCGCCATCACCAAACCCTTCAGCAGGTTAAGCCACGACTCATACGTAGCCTTGTCCACGTAGAGGCTAAACCCGACTCCCACAAGAAACTCGCGCTCCATCCTGTTTATCTCCGCCAACTCGATCCCAGACACTTCGGACCATGTTTTATTCGTGTAAGTGTTGCTAAAAAGGTAACGAAATGTCAGTAAACAATGGAAACGTGTGGACAAGGGCCAGTGGCACTCACTCGTCCAAGAACTTATTTGCCATCATCAAGCCGGCAACAGCTATCCGGAATTCGCTGCCCGATTGTGCGGAGGTAAACCGATTTTGCTCCTTGAGCCGGTAGATGTAATGCAGAGACAATACTATCACCGACTGAGACACCTGCGTTGTCTCCAACAGCTTTTGCATGAATGAGACAAAAGTGGGGCTGGCGACGAGTTGCAGTGTTGTTGTCGAAGCCGCAGAGCGCGAAAACGGGGGAGACGAGTCGGACTGTTGTTGTTGAGACGTCGGAGGTGAGGGTGAGGAGAACCACAGGTAGCAAATCATTTCGCAAGTCTTCTCTGCGATAAAGTGCGCCGAACGCGTACGCGTGAAATCAAGCCAGTCCACGAGATACTTGTCTGAAGATATCGACTGGAAGATGTCCTCTGGTGGAACATCATTTGACGTGTCTTTGATGGGGGGTAAACGCGTCTGTTCCGGAGAGTACCTTGAATAAGGCTCGTCATCTGGAGGAGTGACTGAAGAAAGCGCGTCGAGTTTAACAAGAAGGAAAAAAGACTTTTTGTAGCAAGACGTACGGGGTGGCAGATGAGGAATATGTCTGTCAAAATGAGTTATTGGAGGCAGAGTTGTTACGACTCTTGGATTTGGCTGAGCCGTTCTGGTTTCAAAAGTTGAAGTCATTGGAGGAGTAATCGGGGCCTGCTGGTGCTTTGGATGTCGCCACATTGACCATGATGAGAGGAGTTCAGTCGGTAAAGAGGGAAGAGTAGCGTTCATTGTGTAGTCAGAGGGTGTTCTTGGTAGAAATGGAGGTGTATAAAAGGCCATTGTGAATAAAGGCCCGAAAGATGCTGAAAGAAAGGGAAGACGTAGGCGGGCATTTTCATATTTAAAACGGAATGTTGAACCGTACGGGCTCGGAGGAGGAGTAAATCTGAGGGACGTTGCTATTCATCATTTAGCAATTATCTAATAATCTTTTTGATTTTTCTGTTTATTTATTTTATTATTCTTTTTCAAGATTGACTTGCCTCATTAGATCCTTCCATTTTCGTACCGCGGCACACTCGGCTCTCTACAAAGCCCTGGGGATTCCCCATAGCCTTACCCATAACTAATTTCCCTTTCGAGCTCGTTTACCTCTTATCCTCCCGCACGTGATACCTCATCCGCCCCTCCTTTCCTCTTTCGTTAGCTGGGCCTTCAGTTACGCTTCATAATGTCACGTCGTTACCACCTAAAAAGATATGCTGCGAAAAGAACGACCAATCTGCTCGCATCCATTGTGCTCAGTCTTTTGTTCCGTAAGCTTGATGGATCCCATGTGTCCTTTTTCCTCCCTTCAGCTTCTGTGTTCAGGGCGATTCAGATTGTCAAATTCTGGTGGCGTTTCACTCTTACCCTCTACAAAAAAAGACATGGCAGATCCCAGCCTCAGACTTGTGTGCTGGGGATCAGATCTGGTTATCTGCTATGTGAACTGACTGAGAGAACCTCCGATGTGCTGTTTCTGACTCGTTCCTCCGCCCGCCCGCTGTCTGATCCAGTTCTGAAATTCGGTCGCCTTCGCTCACACATTCAAAAAAAAAAGGACTCAACATAATAATAATAATCGGAGAATGAACACGTGTAGGGTTGATTGGCCTTTTCCCCTTGTGTAAGACCAACGGAGCTCACCGTTTATGAACGCATTTAAAACGAATGATCGAGCGCAACAGATCTGATTATTCTCGTTGATAAAATTACATAAGCGTAACCCCTTCAACCAAGCCAACCACCCAGCCAACCGCTCGCTCCGCTCCGTGTATTTGTGTATGCGTGCGTGCCTTCGCCCCTCGGACGGAATAACATCGTGTCTTGCCCGAGAGCCACGATTGTCATGACGCATTCCCCCATTCAATCATTCCCAAAGTCCAGGGAATTGCCCTCCTTTTTGTCGGACGCCACACGGTAAGTCGCACAGCACATGGAAATCTCCAAGCCCGTCTCACCACCTGGCAGGTGATGGAAGGGAAGGGTTGAGATGTTCAGTAGTCAGCAGCATCTGCGCGCGCGCGTAGCTTGAGATGTCCGTCGACTCTTCCAGAACGAAAGGAGACGAGTTTGAACAGTTACATACTACCCTGCCTGTCCAAAACCAATGCCATGCCCATCTATCCATCCATCGCATCCTGATGCCCTAAGAACTCATAAATGGTCGTTCTCAAGGAAGTTCGGTTGAAGGGGGAAAGATCGCAGCTCTCCTTGAATAAGTCACAGGGAGCGAGCTTACGGGACTTGTAGACAAATGTTCTCCGATGCGATGCGAGTAATATCTTTGTTTAAAAAAAAAACAGCACCCACAGCGTAAGGACGGTCTGCTTCCACCGTTCCGACGACACATATATCACCTTTTCGAAGGGTTTGAAGGCTACACCAACGCCGGGCGCCCATCGTTACTCAACTACAAACGGAGTACTTGCCAGGTTTGGTTCGAGCACAGGCTTGTTGCGGAACTTTGTACAGGGTATTCTGGGCATGTAACTATATACGCCCGCAAAAGTACTAATGTGGTGAAGATTCCCAAAGCCTTCACTTCACATCACGTTCGTTGCGCGATGGTCTCGCTCTCGCGCGTGCTCCGAGAAGCCACTGGCTCAGGCTCAAATGGGAATTGAGGTTTTGCTAACTCCTTTTTCATAATTAATCGATAATAACCCTAAAAACTCAAATTATAATTATAATACAGTGCATTACATACTCCATTTTGTAATTATTATAAATAATAAATGGCGAAAATGGAGATTCGGAGCGCTTCCCGCAATCGCCATCATCGTTTTCGAGTCCTTGATCTTGAGAGCTACACCAAGACAGTGACTAACAAAGGGTCAATCCTTGCGGTGATACTCAGCTCTCTTCTTGTGGCTCCACGCACCAGAACGTATCGAAAAGAGCCTATGAATCTGGTTTCGTGTCCGGCTAAAGCCGAGGGTTCAAGAGAAACGGTTGGAGGGTCGCATCATCTCACTCATTGGATGAAATCGGTGTGAACAAACTGAATGACACCCGCGTCAAAACTATCTGTCCTCATCGATTGTAAGAAACAAATTAACATATCAAACCGACAAGCAATTCACATTCGGAGCTACTCGTCTAGTGAATGTGATAAGGCTCAAAGGCACCCTCCTGCCGAGATAGGTGGACCTCCCCAGCAGGTTCGATGCAACAACGGATCCAAGGATGAACAACGCCTTACGGCTGTTCTAGTCAATCCGTTCAAATTGGCCCGTCAACAAAGTCTAAGGGAAACACCTCAGTGATAGATAATACAGCATCATGCATCATCAGCCACACACCCACCTATGCCACGAATAGCAATCCCCTCCAAACAACTTGGTCCCTGAAGAGGTCACCGCCACCGCCATCTTCCAGGGCCACGGAGTTGGAAACTCTGACCCATGAAAATAATTAGCTTACCGAACACCGAGATTTAGGGGGGATCTGATCTGGGGGGAGAAAAACAATCAGGAATTCCTCCGTTCCTCCATTTTTGTGCGCGAATTTCTCCCGAACAGGGAAGAAAACAGCAGCCAAAAAAAAAACACCAAGAGGCGCTTACGTGGACCCTTTCCAATTTGACCTGAGAGAACTCCCTTCCATTACAGCTCGGTGTGGGTTGAATTGAACAACCGTAAACAGTCCGAATTCCGTTGCAATCAGAGAATCTGCCCTTCAACGGCAACTGACACGCCTGGTAGGTCGGATGGGCAAAAGTAGTTGTTGACAGGGAACACAAAATTTGCTGTGAGTTTCTCTGAATTCTTTCTTGCTCATCAGAACTCGATTTTGATGAACGGCGTTCGGAAAGCAACATCTTCCCCCCCTGACTGCACGCGCGCGCGTTGTCGTTCGGAGCTGTAATGGTAACTTCCTGTCCACAAATCCCCCTCGTTCGGCAACAAATGGCATGAATGGATGGAGATGACTCCGCTCTCCATCTCACGCGAAACAAAGGTATAGCTATTAGGTCAGGGGAAGAAAAGGGGGGGCCTCGCATACCGAAACTGCCACCTCGCCCTTCATCGCAGGAGTGAATTAATCAGTTTTGCATTTCGGAGGAGTCGACCCATACAATTTTTCACGAGGCCCATAACACGCTACGGGGTTCAAACAAGACAAACAACAAAAAAAATCAGGACACAAGAGCCTGCTGGTTGTCAAGACAAAGAACAACCGTTGACATATGTATTTTTCTCGTGCGCCGCTCAAAGAGCTTTGTTCGTCCATGTGACGAACAAACAAGAACCCTTCTCCCCTCACTCCACTCCATTCTTGATGAGATAGACGATCATCCTCTCGGTGGATTGAATATGCGATTTTCTTTCGGGTGGCTTTATTTTATTTTATTTTATCGTTTCGCGTTGATCAGAAAGATGATATAAACTTAGATGCCGTAGCGGTGCAAGGTCGCATCACGCTTAGCCCGATACGCGCTCGTCTGGAAGGGAACAACGAAACCCTGCAATTCCGACCTCACTGTGGTTCAAATTACTGCCCATCTTGCATGTGACCAACCCTCCCGTCCCGTCACGGCCTCCGTCCTGAGGTCTGAGGCCCTGTCAGGCGCCAGATGACCTCAGGTGGCAGTTCTCTGCCCATTGACTCTGAGCAAGGGCTCGCTCGAAACTAATGGATCTGCGATTAGACCGCAGTTGGGGAGTCGGGAAACTTATCGCTCTCCCCATCGTGGTGTTCTGACTCCACCATCTGTTGAAATTTGACCGTTTTCTTCACCAACGCCGGCTGCGCCGAATAGTTCACCCAAAGATAATCGATCAACGAAGGGATATTGATTACATATCGGTTTTTGTGCAAATTACACCTATCTGGGTATTGTTGTTGTATCTTCCATTGATCTGGCGTTCAAAAAATCTAGCCAAGGACACTTTTTAGCTCGTCAGCGGCGCAGCGGAGCAGAACGAGTCAGGTCCTTAGGAAAATGCATCCCGTACTCCTGAACTCGGTAACAATAACAAAGAAACTTCATCAACGGTGACGTTGATATTTATGGAAGGCGAGTGAGCCACAGGGAAAGGAAAGGAACAACCGTTCAACCTAACACGAGTAAAACGCCGAGGGAGGGAGGGGGGAGAATTAGAAGGGTCTGTTGGTGGAATTGAGGTTCCCTCTTTGCGTTGTACTGGAGAAGCCTGGCGATGGCACAAATTTTTACATGGACCCGCATTTCTCAAAACGGGGACCCGGATCATTTCCCGAAAGAGTTCATCAGGCTAAGGAAGCTACGAGAAACGCGCCGGAAAGCATGAAAAAAATAATCAGAAGACACTGAGAAGCGGTTGACCGCATTCCAGGGCCCCAGTCGGGGGAGCTCACATTTTTGAAGAAAAAAAAAACCAACCAAAAATGGAGGACAGATTGAGACAACCGATTGTTTTTCAGGTGCTCCATCGCATTACGCCACGTATGCGTACTTACGAGGCAACTGTCAAACCGGGTGGAAGGAAGATATATATCAAAAAAAGAAAAAAATTCCAAAAAAAACCAATCATCATGACCATGAATCAGCAAATGATCACTTGGAGAAAACCCAGCCTTCCTCGGGTTGCAGTCAGTAAAAACACACGGCGTTGCCAAGTTCTTGCCGCTTCGGAGGAGTGCCGGTCGGTCGATTCAGATGTCACGATCAAGTCCGGGCTTCGGATGGATTCAAATTTCGTCTCCTGAAGGACCCATCCACCCTCCCGATGCGCCGCAGTCAGCCGCAGTTGGTCCATTGATGATGATCGTTTACCACCCTCAAATGTCTAGATTAACTACGCAAAGCAATGAGAGAGATGACCGTCTCACAGATGATCACGGTGAACCTCGTACATCCGGTGCGCAGCTAAACCCGGATTATCGGCCTGATGTAATCCTTGTTTTATCAACTCTCGGGTGGAGAAGGAGCAGCCACCTAGTGAAATGTTCGGATGCACTTGCAAAGTGCTGGAAAACGACGATCTTTCCAAGAGAACAACCGCCCCCTCCCAAGCATGATGAACTGACAAAAAAAACCACATTTAATTCCCTGGTCTAGCAATAGGAAACTACCGATGAGGCGCGTGTAAATTGGGCAAACCAGTTCACATCGGAAAGACCCCTTCTCTTATCTTGTTCTATCTTATCTCATGTCAAAAACACCTGATGCTCAGGCGGTGTCCATCATTCACCGCTTTTGAAACCTCTAACCACCTCGTGTCAGCCTACAAGCCAGGGTATTTTCCCATTCGATGGAAATCCTGAGTTCAATTACAAAAAACAAACCATCCGAGTAAGTAATTGACTTGCGATTGCCGCCCAAACAAAAAAAACGAGGCTTAGTGAGACCTTGATCTCATCTAAGTTATACATCTGCCACCAGAGAGTTCCAGTCCGAAGATCTCAAACGCACTGCAATAGAACAATCAGCGTCCGACTACGATCGTCAGATAACTGAAATACTCGAGTCTTAGCACCACCAAATCGACGCCCAGCAGGTCACAGCTCGTCTGACTTTTGCCCTGTCCGTGGATCATCGGACTTCACAGCTGCCGTCGGCAAAACACCTTTTGTCTGGGTATCCCGATCCGTGCAGCAGTGAACGGGTTCTCATCAGACTATCCTGATCACAGGCATCATCCATAGAACATCGCCCCTCTTTTGCTAACGGAAAACCCCGTCTGCACTGATGTTAACAGGCATTAGGGGTTCGGGGGTAAGAGCGGGAATAAGAACGCCAGCCACAGCCATGTTTTTACAGAGAAGTGTCCATTCCTGACTTGTGTGATACGAGCGCGAGTGAGAAACAAATATAGATAGTATCTAATAGCGTTCAGACACTGGAGGATAACCACGTCCTCCGCCACCTCCATATCCCTGCTTCTGATATAGCTGTTGACCGCTTACACCCCCAACGAGACTGGCAGGTGCGCCACCGTTATAATTACTTGCTGTGTCTTCTTCGTAATCCAAGCCTGGTGCTCCGCCCGCGAGTAACGGGTCTTTAACTTCCCAGACGGCTGCTTTTGAACCAACAGAGAATTCCAGGTCCTCACGCTGATCGACGGGAACTCGTCAATCACGTTGTCGTCGATGACAGAGAGGTGATAGATATGACTCACGGTGATACTGTCCCAGTATTTGTAGACCATCATCACGCTAAGTAGCATACACAGTGTGAAGAAGAAAAGTCCATCGATATAATGCTTGATAGCATCACATATTGTCACGCTGAATGCGAAAAGGAGCACCTGAGCGATGGTGAAAAAGGCGGTGCCGAATACGATGTCACCAATGGGCCACCTGTCATCCAGTGTGCGGAAAACAAGGACTAGCTGTGATACGACATAGATGACGGCGCAAATCAAAGGCCAAAGGATATAGATAATCCATAGACCGATTGGCTTCTTGGTGGAAAAACCCGCAAATTGTTTGAAGGTGGCAATCGCAATAAAGAACGTGACACCAAAGACGACCAAGCATGCTATCCGTAGGAACTGTCAGGGGATGCGCAGTTAGAGGAGCGTCCAAATTAGGGTTTGCAAAGAAACACACCCATAAAGAGAGTGGCGTCCCATCTTCTGCGAACTGGAACCCCACGAAACCATTTATCAGCAGGCAACAATATGCAGCAGCCACCAATCCGGTGTATACGGTGGCAAACCACTGAAAGTCATTGAGAAACCTAGAAATGGGGTCTGACGTGAAGGCTTACTGGGTAGCTAACGTGTGATGTGGGTATTATTCCAGAATCCAAAAATATGGCTAAGAGTTCGATGGCGGCGTAGAGCCAGAAAAACATGACAATTTCCTTACGTCCTGGAGAAAGAAGAAAGTCATCAGTACATCGGTTGAGGAAGACAAGCTCCGCCGATGCTGGCTCACCAACGGCGGTATATTTGCTGCGGATGTGATAAATCATGATTGCTGTCATAATAATTGCGACGATATGCACGAAAGATGTCGCTGTCGAGACATTAGTACATGTCCAAGACCGG
>CEMH01203655.1:2755-32258 GCA_001179725.1 Macrocystidia cucumis | reverse complement strand
GGGGGAAAGCCCTACATATCATCCATCGAGTGGGTTGCACATCCCATATCTTATGTAGTGATCGCCGGATTAGATGTTGCGATTTGGACAAAGGTGGGGAGGACGTTATGGATGCGAATATAAGTACTATCCTACCCTCTTTCTCCCTCGTTCCTTTCCATTCTATACATCCGTTTGAGTTTTCACATCACGAGACAAGAATTAGGCGCCTCTCAGGATATAGAAAGTGGACGTGCAGCAATTCATGGGGTTTTTCCCGAGCAATCGTCACATGCGTCGTTTGGTTAACGACATGTGGGACCAAGGCAGTAAAGAAAATCGTAGGTTGAATTTACAATGACTGTGTGGATACACACGAAAGTAGTAGGAAACGAGATCAAGTAACAAAGACAAAGCAGAAAAGTAAAAGATGACGACGACAGGATACCATAGATCCGTCCTTGCCAGTCGAGTTGAAATGCAAACTGCGATTCGGCATTTAGGCGCCAGTCCAGATGGCTATGTGAACCCACGATAGTTAGGTCACTTGCTTTAGAGAAAAAGAAAAATGGCTCCTTACCAGGTCCGGGAACCTTGTATGTGGTGATGCTGGGAGCGGTTTGGGAGTAGATATCGACCTTGACGCCTGGGTCGTTGGCACCGTATGCACCTAGGAGGCGCATGCCATGGTAAGTCTTAGGCATCGTGAAACCCACGATACAGTGAACACTGCGTACCGGGGAACTTGACGAGGTAAGAAGAGTCAGGCGTCTTCGTCCCAGAGCCAGTGATGATGAGTTGGCCGCATTCGGGGTAGAACTGGGGAGTGTTCGCCTGGTGAAGGGCAAGAAGCTCGTGCTACAAAAACCGGCGATCAGCTCATAATGTATGCGCATTATTTTCATAAGACGTACACGGATCAGGTACTCGCCTGGAGCGAGGGAGGCGGGGATGGTGCTGGTGTATGCGAGGTTCTTCATAATTTCTCCATTGCCCCATGATCCCTTGCTAAACGAGGTAACAATGTCATGAAGGTGACGCGGAAAACGTGATAAATACAACAACTCACGCGATGCTGCCCGAGATTAAGCCAGTTTCGGCAATCTTGAACCACGACAAACTGTTGCTGTTTGCTGAGGAGCAAGCACCAGGGCATTTGGCCATGTAAACCATAACTGGACCTTCTGCGTGGGTCCATTGGCTGCACTTGACATCAGAAAAGCGAGTCATAGAGGTGACAAAGGGGTGTACGAACTTCCACTTGGCAGTTATGGCTGTCCCGGCGGGAACGGTTGCTGAGAGCTGGCCGGCTCCAGCTTGGCCATTGTTGTTGCAAGCGAAGGTCTACGCAGATGAGTGAGCACATTGTCGAGGAGACGATGCAAGCCCACTTACAGCAGCGGACACCGATAGGATGCTGGAATTCCAAGGTGAACGGCATTCTACGGGTAGGGGAAAAGACTTACGGATCGTATGAACCTGAAATTAACAGATGAGCGGAAGCAAGGGGCTGGGAGGGTGCGCAGAGAACGTACTGTACGGCCGTTCGATGGATGATTGGCCAGTCGGAGAGTTGTATGGTTGCCAACCTGCGTAGGTCTTCCCTGATGAAGAAAGCCAGAGTGTCAGTAGCGATGATGGATCGGGATGAAAAATCAAGAAAATACCTGCAATAGTGTATGAAGTGACTCCTCCATGCGCGGAGACCTGAGAAACGAGGAAGGAGCTAAGCAATGCAAGGGATGCGTACATCATGTTACTTCCGGAAGTACAGAGAGGGAGTTGTTAGATACCTCTGTCTAATTCCCACCTTTTATGGTCCTGCCTGTGCTCGGAGCTACAGGAGGTGACATTGGGAAGATTATCGGGTTTCGCCATTATTTAGCGGAGCGAATCGCTTTTCGAAGGCGTTTTCACTTTCAACCAGCCTTGAGGGGGAGGGAACGCATGGAAAAGGCAACAAGTTGACTTTTCCGGAAACACTCCAGATCCGAAGTTATTCAAAGCAACTCTAACTTCCCCGCATGAAGTTGCCAAGAGCATTGCGAGGCCAATTGTCTGGTCGTTTCGGCCATATAAGCACGAATCAGGGATAAATACCGGATCCCCGCCTATCATGGGGCGACCCGTGACTCTAGACTTCCGAGTTGACCCCGGCCAAGCTGATCTGAGAAGCCAACACTTAGAGACGAGTCGGAAGACAGCACCTCCCATCGAAGAAACAACACAATGTGATTTTCAAACGATGTGAGAGATCAAGGCAGCTCCGCAGGTCGCTGAGCGATCACGGCGTCAACCGTACGTCAATGGCGAATTTCCCAAAAAAAAGCGCATTGATAGCGATCTTAGCTTCAATGTAGCGACCTGAAACAGATTGCCTCGAAGGTCTCCATGCATGAAGTGCGGATTTCCTGGAGTCCCATTGCCAACCACAGCCTCTGGAAAGAAAGAGAACCATTTGCAAGACGCCATTACATGGAAATACAAATTGTATCTTACGAGCAATGTTAAACAGGTTTAGACCGTCCTCCAAAAATTCCGGTCCCGACTCGCACGATGTCGCTCCCTGCCTTGAGCGCAGCTTCGAAGTCGCTTGACATGCCCATGCTCAGGGACAAACGACCGGAAGAATCGACACCCCAATTGACCTCAGTTTGACCGAATGTATCCTTGAGATACTCCCGCAGATATTCTCTCGTCGTTTTTAACGTTTCGAAATCTGCATTTTCCTCCGATTTGGAAGCACTCAGAGAGACTTCGAGAGCTCCAATGGTCATTAGTCCTTGAAATCTGAGGTTTTTGCACGAGCGGATAATATGGGTCGCGAGTATTCCGACCTCGGACTCGGCGACATCCGATGGTGAAGCCAATGGTTCGAGCCCTGATTTGGAGTCCTCCCCTGAAGTATTGACTTGAATCAAGACGTTGAGAGCCTCCCGCTCCCCACTTATGGATTTGTCGAGGGCTGATGCGGCTTTCACTGATGCTAGTGTCTGCACTGTATGGAGGTTTGGGATCCCTGGATGTTTCGCTTTGTCAAGCTCACAACCATGCGAGAC
This sequence comes from Macrocystidia cucumis, assembly GCA_001179725.1. Taxonomy (NCBI): domain Eukaryota; kingdom Fungi; phylum Basidiomycota; class Agaricomycetes; order Agaricales; family Macrocystidiaceae; genus Macrocystidia; species Macrocystidia cucumis. The sequence continues at coordinate 29,220 of CEMH01203655.1, read as the reverse complement.
GCAAAACTCAAATCCAAATACCTGTGAGCGTTTTCGCTTTGTTGGATTGGAGAGTCCCGATAAAATGCCACCGGATGTCATGAGGAAGCTGGTGGTGACACTCAGCCCGGTACAATGACGAGAAACGAAACATACTTGACCGGCCTTATCAACTAGCTCTTGAACGTAATTTTCTCCAAAATCCCGTTGCCCTTCTTCATAGCACAACTGAATATCCGAGACGGGCTTGTATTTGGAGACCGCCACAAGGGTTCGAGGTAAAGCGGAATCCGAGGCGGCCGCGACACGAGACCGTACTTCAGCCAAGGACTCCTTAATTTCAACAGCTCTAGTTGATAACGCCGATTCTGCAGACATTTTTGAGCTAGTAGAAAAAGATGAAAGTGGATTTGAATGAGATAACGCTCGGCGGAGGTTTCGAAGTGAAGACGGTGATATAGAAAGGAACATTCCAGCGTAGTACCCAGTGCTTGGCAATCATGGCGACTCCAAACAACCGCCTCTTTCTTCTTCTTTCCTCTCATCGAAATGCTGACTAGAAATAATCATAACCTGCTTGCCGCGAAACTCTCTACCTTACAACTGGTTCGTCGGGACGTAAATTTCAAGCGAAATGCCTCCAAGGTTGGCTGTGTTTCTCTTTCTGACTTTTTTAACCGGAAAGTATGATTCTTTGGGGTGACTGATCGGGGGCATGTTATCTATGAATTACGACATAGGTCAGCTCGTTTGCGTCCTGCAGTTTCGCTTTGAACCTGGACAAACACGTTTTGATATCGTGCGTCATCCTCGCGTTTGCAATGTGCTTTCAGGGAAGCACTTCAACGTCCCACTCCCCCTTTTACTGCGAGTTCCCCTTTTCTGTAATGAGGGCCGCGGCTGAAGCTTGAATGTGCTTCTCGACTTATATCGATGTATCAATCCATAATATGACTCTGTATCCCCATCCAGTCTGGCCTCGTAAGGTTTCCTCCGTGCGTGGACAACAATGGAAGAGCTTCCTCTAGCATCAATCGCCTCATGACATAAAAGTCTATTATTAAAGGGTCGGCGGGCACTCCAGTGAGTAATATATATAAATTTGACCATCCGGCCAAAAGGAATTATCCTAATGCTAGTCCGTTTACTCTCAGAACCGATCATAAGTTATTGGGATAAAAATGTCATTAAAGTCAGGATCAGAGGACTGGAGGTGTCTTTTTCAACTAGAACCCGACATGGTTGAGACCAAGGTTCGAGGTGGACTTGACCCGAATGTTGGCAACCTACTGACCTGAATGGACAGACGTCCGTCAGGATCAAAGCGAGCGTGCACAGATTTCATATCAACATCCAAGGGCGGGAAGCTGACGAGCCACTCGAAATGACCTGGAATACGGAATACGTCAATTACGAGTACTGGGAATATCAGAGAGGAGGCTTAAGCGTACATTCTGCTTCAATGTGCCATGCGTTCGCGACAATTCGAAGTTTGTCTCCTCTGTTGGCAGATATTGTTACCATCTCTGGCAATATGTCATGAGGGAGTGTAACTTCCAATGTGTATGTCGCAGAATCAGAGAGTACACCCATCACGGGAGGCAATTCCGGGCAACTCGCCAGCGAGATGCGATGGTGGGTTGTAATCGTAAGGGATGTAAGACTGGGAGAAAGCGAACGGCGCGGATAGGTAGGTGACGGCTGATTGGGAGAAGACGTCAACAACATGTCCGTTAAAGACGAAGCGGTGGGGCTCTGTTCTCGAACGAGGGCGATCGGTGTTGAACGACGGCTTGGAGTCTGAGGCGGCTCCAAACTTGAAGAAACGAGTGGTGGTTCCGATAAATCAACGGTGAGCGTCGAAGCTCCTTTAAACTCGGACGAACTCGAAGACGTCACATCCGAGGTTGGCGAAGCTGACGTTGGTGATGGTGGTGGAGAATTCATCAGCTCTACCGAAAGTCAGAGAAGCACTCAAGCCATGTTTTAATGGGGCCTCCGAGGCCTTGCGCAAAAAATAGATTCCCACCACCAGTACAAGATTACTCACTTCGGACCAACTGCTTCTTTGGATCTCTTTGAAGCGTGTACGTGAAACAAGTAAAACGCCGATTGAGTCAACCGTGAAATAGACGGCACGACAGAACATCGTCAGGTCAATATACATACGCCCTAGCGAACGGGTGAATGGCCATGACGCATTGCGATCAAACCAGGGTCAGCCGGTCAATAATGAAGCAAGCGTTTGTGCCTTTTGCCTTGGTGTCAACCAACGGAACTCGACGAGTCCTGGCAGCATCGAACGGGGCCAAATGCTTCTATCACCAAGAGGTTGCGGGTTATCGAAAGGCTTACAGTTAATGTCAGTCAATCGTCGACGTGCCCCAGGTGTTATCAGTATGTGTGGAGCCCCTTCGGCCATGTCAACCCCGGTCTGGGGCACAAATTTTTCGAGGGTTGCGATCTCAGCGGCGCTGCATTGGGTAATACACCAGGTGTTAAGATTTTGAAAGCTCCAAACCCTTCAAAAATGTGCCACCCGCGAAGTCAAGTGGGAAAAACTGGGCTTCGGCTAGTCGGACCGGGATCGGGTTTCCGCGCCGATTGGTGCCAATAAGTCCACCCAAATCGCCCAACAGGATGGAACACAAAGATTGATTCAATGGAGGCTGACCATAATCAATCGTGAAACATATGAAAGCTCGACCAGATTTCAAGCGCACCTCATACCACCACTTTCTCCATTGGCCGACTCCAAACTTCATCCCGCAAGGCTCTACTTTGAACCCCACCTTAAAGTTACAAGATGGCTCATGGTTTTCCTCAGGTCATACCCTGCCACCTTCTGCTCTTAATACTCACATGCGGCATCGGGATATCCATCGCCGGAACTGAAGGATTGGGCAATACATGTTCCACGACCAACAACCACCTCGACGAAGCCTCGCACAAGTTCGTTTCCGAATGCACGGAACAGACTTTCTGCTCTGGGTCATCGAACGGGACTGGACCTGGTGTTTGCGTTCCGCGGCTTTGCAGACGGGATGAGTTCCCCTTCGGATATGGACAAAGCGACCTACTTCCGCCGCAATGTTCCTGGGGATCGTTTTGCCCAGACGAAGGTAGCGGCTGTCGCCCGCTCATTGCCCCAGGAGGCTCCTGTCAGTTGAATCGGGACGATCAGTGCGCCCCTCCACCAAACTGGAAGAGTTTATCCAGCCCGCAGAATTTCAATGGCTCCATTTGCCTGGGCACCGTTTGCATGTGAGTGCCCAGTACCCTTGAGTCCACGAGCGTTCATACCCTTCTCAACGTTGAATGATATCATCGGATGACATGCCGGCACCGGCAGGTATGCGAACGTAACATTGAACCTTCCATGCGTTCAAGATAACACCACCTATACCGATATCGGGCCTGACGGACATCAGTTTACGAACACCGTGACGCGAGATAATTGTCAATCGCCCCACTTCTATTGCGACCTGCAGAGTTCTCTGTGTCAAAGAACGAAAACTATCGGCTCCTCTTGCTCGGCTGATTTACAATGTGAACTCGTTCGTGGCCCATTGAGCCTCGAGGGAATCAGACTTCTCACCTTCTATCTGCACAGAACAACTGCGCCCCTAATGGGGTGTGCGCAGAACCTCCAGAAACCCCATTTCGTGTAGCCACCTGGCAATGTGTCCTCGTCATTGTTTGTACCTTCGGAGGTATGCTGGGAAGGTGATTTGTACGGTGCCGTCGCACTGATGCCAATTCAATAGGTTTAGCTGCGACGTGTATCACGCTTACGTTCGTCCATCGACGCCACCAGCGTAAATTGCATAAGGAGTTGCATGAATATTATTTCGAGCAACTCAGGTTTCGTGTCCACAAGGGCTTTTATGCATGGCCTTCATGACTGATCGCCTCGTGTAGACTTCGGAGGTCAATCATCACTGCAACAAGGACCTCAAGTACAAAGTTAGCGGGACTGGAAAGGAAACAAACTCGTACAGCCACCTGAAAAATCTGAAGAGCCCTTACGAACTTGATATCTTTCAGCAGGATTGGATTCTAGATCGCGAGCCTAGAACATTTAACACTACGTGCATGGGGTGAAATACACTGTCGCGACAGCCCGAAGATTGCTTCTCAGGCGAAAAAGAAGTTTCCGGTATTAAGAGAAAAAGCCTGTCCTGTCTTCCTTTCGCTATAATCCGCCAACATGACTTTCATTAACATTCGAAAGCAAGATTGAAGAAGCACTTGCCAGGCGAGCCATGTGGTTAGCAGCGAGGCATAACATGAAAAGTCGTTTGCATTCGGCGTTATCTGCAAACGGAAATCTGCGCGCAATCAGATAATTCAAATGATCGCCATAAAATACACTCACGCCGCTCCTAACCTGTAAGCCGCGGCGAACCCGGAGACAATTGCGATTTCGTGCATGTCTACATGCATTGTCGATGAACAACATGATGACCTTGATCTGAAACGAGAGAAACAAACTTAAAATAGTCCAAGCACCAGCGAAATATGTGTGATTCTGGCAGTGGAGGTTAGAAAACGTGGTGGTTCAGAATGGAATCTGTACTTTGCCGTTAATCAACCCCATCCACGGAACTGTGCCTGCGTAATGCTGCCAGCGATGGCTTTGTTGCTTCCACCATTTCTCCTTGATGATCTGAGGCGTTTGAGCATATAACGAGATCCAAGGTGAAAAAGAGCCTTACTTCCTCAGATTTTATCTCGCCCTTTGACCAGAGAAACGAGCTCTCCGGTGCCTTATCGAGAAAGATGGTCTGAAAGATGTGGTCCTCAAAAGGTATACGAGAACGTCTCGACGCCCTTCCTGACAGGCTTTCAGCGCCGCCGTTTGAAGAAGGTGGTGGTGGTGACCCCTCGGGAGAGACGCCGTCGAACTACAAGATTGTTAGAGTTTAGAGATGGTAACATAAGCCCAAGACGACGCAGTACCTACCTGCGGCTGGTAACAAGTTAAATCAAAGCTCATTTCAACCCGTTTCTTATCACTTGGATAGCTGCGAATAAAGTAAAGAGGCGCGAAGTGTTTTTCGGCAAATTCCAACTGCTTCTGTGTTTCCGGATCGTCCTTCCTGCTCGAAGAACACAGGGTTCGGTCGAAATCAACTTGGTAGTACTGCAGCAACGTCAGAAGAAGCACTGGATGGCTCAGACGAAGCTAACCTTTCGCATGTATGTCGAATCGCTGTGTGTAACCGTGACATCCCAGAGGTACTGGTATCAAGTCAGATAGTGCAGACACAGACCGTTTGGGAGGCATAACTAACCTTGACATTTCCCAGCACTCGTTTTTCCATCCAGGTCGCGTCTGGTCCGAGGATGCGCAGTGCGGCATCAGCGTCGACGCAAATGATTATGTCGTCGAAATTTTCGGAAACTTCATCCCCTGGTTTAATAGGCTCCTGATTGTCGTCAACACCAGCCGTCGTTCGGCTATAAACTTCCACCGCGCCGCTCTTCTTGTTCGAACGCTTAACCTGGGTCACTTCGCGCTGCATAACACAGCGCGCAGATCCCCGGGACTGTTCCTCGATCAAAGCTCGCCATGCGTCATACAGCGCTGACAGACGAGGGAAGCCACGCATAGTGGGGATAGATGCCAAGAATGTCTTAGGGGAGTATTCGAACTAGATGACCGGGCTGAGTAAGGGACACTTGCCAAGTATGTAACCACGCCTCACCAGACGCATGCTTGGATCCATGAATACTCGCTCAAGAATGGCCGACGAGATGAAGGGAGTCTGATTTCCTGTCCCAAAGAACAAAGCCACGAGGGGGAAAACAATGGTGTCGCCAAATTCCTTGAACATGTGTATGAGGCGCGCATATAGTCAGGTAGAAGAAGGGGCTGCACCTTTGAAAAGCGGAAAATCCGTAACATGGCGCTAACGGATATCATAGCAAATATCGGTTCGAAGGTTTTGATTACTTTCAAGGCTTTTCCGAATTTTTTGATATCGGGAGTGAACCTGCAGGAGAGGTGAGCGGCACGAAAGCCTATCGATCAATGTCATGTATACTTATCGATCACTTCACTTGGGAATACGTTACTCCAAAACTCAGTTTCGGGATCTTTCCCAAAGCTAACCTGCATTCCAACATCTGTCGCGTGGAATCCTAGCTTGTCGAACATCGCAAACGTGTTGTGGAACACCGGGCTGGCTCCTTGCACGCCGTCGTTGATATAGTCGGCCCCATATCGTTTCTGGTCAACGTCGATAGATGTAGCCATGCCGCCAGGGTCCGAAGAACGTTCGTAAACAGAAACGTCGAAACGGTCTGGGTGTTGACTCAAGGCGTACGCAGCCGACATGCCTGCAGCCCCTCCACCAACAATGAGGACTCGACGGCGTTGCTCACTGTTATTGGCCATGATAGTGGAGAGGTTGAAAGATATAAAGGATGGATGGGTCTGTTGGAATAATCCAAGATCCGGCATTCAGTGTTCCTCTTTAGGAAGCGATCGGCGCGTGACGAACCTGAGGGACGAGATCATGAGGGTTGTATCGAGAGATCAATCCACCCTCAGGCCCCAATGTGAACCCAAGGCGCCGAGAGTGATGTCGCAATGAATTAAGCGAAGGTCAATAATTTCCATCAAGGACGATCGATGGTAACCCATTGTCGGAGACTGGTAGACAGTATACTTGGGCGTGATGTGTATCCTCTATGCAAATTGCCTGAATCTTTATGAGTGCATGGGGCGAGGCACCATTTCATAGCACGAAAGAATGTGAGATAGAATAATTTACAACAGAGGGAAGTCTCATGTTGGAACACAAAAGGAATAAATATCGTACAGCCAGGAAGGTGAAAGGACCAACCCACAAGGTGTATGCAGAATTATGAGGAGTGGAAGGTACAGTAAGTAAGAAATTTTTTTCAAACGATGTTGGAATAGCGATGATGAAGGAACGTGATGCGTCTAGGGCTTGTTATACCAGTGCTGCCGATTGAAGATACCCTCGGAAGATCGAGTCGCGAACTACATGCTGCAATGTCAGTGATGATCGTCAGAGAAACTTGTAAACCCACCGTTTCCAATTATCCTTTGAGTCGTTTTGGTGTCCTAAAAATCAGTTAGAAAGCTGTTGAAACCCGGAAAAGGAGCGAATATACCACGACACTGGTGAAATGGGTGTATAGTACTCGTCGGTTCTCGTTGTTTTTGCGATGAACTTGAAGGAAATGCGCGCGGAAATACTGCACCACAGTTTCGTAGTCGTTTGAACGCTCCCCAAAAGAAGTTATGCTGATAGCACGTTGAAATGTGTATGTTGCAAACCCGAGCAGTTCACTCACTACTTCCGAACTTTCAGTCCCCCATCCAACTTCGCTTTCAAAAGGTCCGTTTTGTCTGCAATAAGAAGTCAAGTACTGAATGCGTAAAGATACCAGGTTCCAACATACTCAAGAATAAGACTAGATGCACGTTTTTGAGCAAAGCATTGGAACAGATCTGGGTGAACAATTGCAAGGAATCGTCGATCCGATTCGTCCGAGGGTCTTCTTCGAGATACTGGGGACACGAGGGGTCAGTATCCATTATCCTGAATAGGTAGTAGAGAGAATTTGATCATGGGAACAAGGAAAATAGTTCTGCAGAAGTTGAGAGCGTAGAAATAGACTTACCTGATCGAATGCGCTGACAGGGGCGACGAAAATGATCGCGTTCGCGTCATCAAAATACGGAACCCAGGAGTGCCGCTGCCCACGAGCACCACCAACATCAAAGAGGTGCCATGTTACAACCTTGCCGTGGATGGTCACGTCAAATATATGTTCCGCAACACCCATTGTCTGGATTCGAGCGTGCAAAATGTCATCTGGATTATGGCCTAAGCCCAAGATTACAAAGGATAATTCAAGTTGTGCACACCTGTGGAGGGGATATAATCGGGGGCGGCAACGCGGGATATGTGCTTCAAGAAACTTGGCAAAATGTCAAAGAACGATTCGGAAGTTGGGTCAAAACACGCACAATTCCGACCACTCATCCAATTTCAGCCTCCGTTTGGCCATGAGACCTTTTACTGTGGGATGATCCCAAAGTTCTTTGATATCATTCTTGGATATCTCCAGCATATGTCCAACCTCTTGAACCAGAGGATCTTGTGCGACTTCCTGAGAGATGCTCTCACGAGTCTTCTTTACGTCATCGTCAACGGCTGATGTTCGTTTGGCTTTCAATTTCCCCATGGCGTTCTCGATGGTACGTGCTTGCCATCCGCTTCGAACGTAAACTGCGCCCTTGCCGGACCCGGAGACCGCAATACCGCCGCTGAGACGATCTGCAAGCTGGGCGTCGGTAGCGATAAGAGGAGACAAGCGACGTCGGAGGTTTGCAATTTGAAGGGCCCCATTGTCGGTGTGTGTTGGTTGGTGGCTGGACGTAGAGGCGGCCGAATGTGGGGAGGTTGAAGCTCCGTTCGTCCCCGAGTTGGGAGAGTTGAGAAGGGATTTTGATGGAGAAGGTTGATCCGCCAAGCCGTTGGAGCGTGATCGTGAGGGTGAATCCTCGATTGTGTCAAAATCTCCATCGACTGTGTCGTCCCATGCTTCCAAAGTCGTGAGGATATGTTTGAGAGAGTGAACTACGTTAAAGTAGATAACGGTCCTCCAGGATGCCCGTTCCATGTCCATGGAGTTCGGACGATACATGAGTTGAAACTGCTTTTGGAGAGTGGATTTCCCACTCTCCGCTTGACCAAGAAGCAGTAACTGGGCGGCAATAGTGAATATATGCGCATATTATAGTCATAATATAGAGGGTAAACACCTTAACATCACCTTTACTCCTCTTTAACCGCTCGCGCTCGAGGCGTAAATCTTCGTCGATCAATTCAGAAACACGTTTGGCCTCGGCTTCGGCTTCGAGACGGGCGATACGTTGAGAGTCTGTTTCCGTCGGAGGGGGCCTCAGGGCGGCAGATATGGGGTCATCCTGACTATAAAGCGAAGGGGTACGCATGGCTGAAGGGGATGGTGGTGGTGAGGAGGGAAGAAGTGCGAAATGGGACACAAAATCGGGAATTCGAGACACTTTATTCCACGGAGTGTCAATTGCTTAGTCACACCGATCAATTACCTGTTTTGAAAATCCCTCCGTCCCTGATATCCAATCCAAAGCCCTGCACAGAAATAAATCTCTGATTTAATAGTTTATCAGCTTTGTCATATGGCCGATTTAGTCAAGGCACGGGCGCCACCTCCCATTCTACAGCGGAATTTGACATGATCCTGATCGTTGCAGCACCGTCACTCGGGAAACCGGAAGTATCCGTCATGTGATCCCCAATAATATTCGGCCATTTCGTGATTGCCGGTCACTGCTTCCGCATTCGAAACGACAACCATGGTGCGTGTAACTTCCTATTTCATGTCGGAATAACGAATCGTTGAATCCACAAAATACAATTCCAAAGTCTGTGACTCTTCATACATCCTTGGGAGAGCTAAAGGTGTTCAATGAGCCATATCTGTCACTTATAACTTTGACTGATGGCACCTGTATAGCTTGAGATCTTCTGTGAGGCTGTTCCACAGGCAGCGGAGGCAAGCAGCTTTTGAAACAGCTTTCTAGTCTCTAATTTACGTATCCCACTTCAGAATTTCCTCGCTCTTTGTGCTTCCAATTACTTCGATGGTTGTATATTCCACCGGAATATCAAAGGCTTTATGATTCAGACGGGTGACCCAACTGGGACGGGAAAAGGAGGCCAGAGCATCTGGGGAAAGCCTTTCCCAGACGAGATTAGATCGACACTTAAGGTGATTGGGGCACTGTCATATGTGCATAGCTGAAACTGATTGCTTATTTTCAGTTCAATGCGCGGGGAATGCTGGCGATGGCGAATGCTGGGCCAGACACCAACAAATCCCAATTTTTCATCACGTACTCTAAACAACCCCACCTTGATGGGAAGTATACAATATTCGGCAAAGTTATTGACGGCGCAGATTCAACACTGGACTCTATGGAACGCGTCCCTGTCAACAACAAAAACCGACCGTTGAATGAAGTGTTATTAACACATGTGCGTCTCCCCTCCCACATCTTGCCAATCATTTTCATCCATTTTGTTTATTAAGGTCACCATTCACGCCAACCCGATAGCTGATGCTGTTCTTGTTGGCGGTCGATAAGGGTATCCCCGCTTATGGGCGAGGAGGCACCATGGATATGTCATTGCGTTATGGCTGAACAGTACATGACATGAGCAAGCGCCCTTCACATGGGAAAGCCGTAACTCTGGAGCAGCAATGAAATCGAATTTGGTTGAAAACGGTTTTGCATTACATATGTTCAACAGTATACACCTTGCTCATTACCGCTTTATCAACCCTACCAACTCTTTCTGCAACTCTCTTTGTTTTCGGGCCTTCTCTAAATCGTCAACGCTTCTCAGATCATATACGATATCGCGGGTTTTTCCAAAGTAGACCTGGGAAATCGGGATGAGAAATGCAAATTGTTCTCTTCCCCTAAACACTCGTGGGGACCAGGCAACCGAGCATACCTCTTGCAGAAGATTTCTCATCTTGATTTCCATTTCCTCAATCATCTTCCCGGTATTATTGATATGGGATGAAGCATCCTGAATTGGCGAGTCCTGCTCAGTCTAGAGCGATTGTCATCAGCGCGGATATCTTCTTGTGTGCCCAGTGACACTTGCCTGACGCGTCATGCTGCCACTAAGGCTGACCTCGCCGTCTCTTTTCCAGGCTTCGGTTCCTTTCCTATCTTGTCCTCCGTGCTCTGGCTTCCCATCACCTTCCGATCCTTTTCGGGTGATGAGTTGCAGCATCACGGTAGACGTGAGCTTATAGTGAGCATTTCGGCCACGTTCTGCGGTTTCAAAAACGTGGATAGAATCCCAGGAACCAGAAGGTTCTTGTGGGCTTGACGGTGACATTGCTAGATAGATGTGATTCACATCCATCAGGTCTGATGCTATCACGCATGTGTAGGATAGATTTCTTACTTTTCTTCAGAAGCACTACACCCGCAAAGCCACCATCTTCGAGATCCCATAAATACACTGATGAAACCCCGCCCTCGTAGTACCTGAAGTGCAAGCCGAATCAGAATCAGCGCGCCTAAGACGTGAGTTAAGGCCGTTGAGCACGCACAATTCCCGATAGGTGTCAAAGGCCTCGTTAGCGATTATTTCAAGCTTTCTCAGCTTCGGGGTAGGAACGGTTCCGTCCTCCAAAGGGGGATCATACTCATTAGACCACGGTGACCTGTTTTTGAAGTGCGGACTAAGATTAGTATCAAAAGCTTCTCCCTCTTCATGGGGTTGCCAAGTTGCCACCTGGTCTTCACCATCATCAAGAAACCAGAGCTTACCGATAGCTTTCACCATCTCGGTTGTAGTCACAAGCAAGGTACTCTCGCCCTGTTGCCCTGTCGGTTTTGATCTGGAGTGGTTGGTCGACACTGCCCAAAAGATCGTCAGCGTAGTCTGGGCAGATGGCGATCAACGACGCGACGTTTTCTTCCGTCCGGGTAGGCGGAAGTCGCCGCATCAGATCGAGCATTGAGTCTACGAGGTCCGTCATGATTTATCAAGAGGAACGCGCGTCCACTGGCAAATGAGTTGGAAGTACAGATGCACTGGCTGCCTTGGTGGTGAATAATGGGCCACAACGCGTGATTGGACGCTCGAACAAACAAACCTGTCTCGAATCAATATTCCCCAGTCTGTTGTTCAAAAAATACGATACAAAACAAAACGGATCAGCACGCCTCTATATAGTTGAAGAAAAGTCATAATTAAAAAATGAAGTACTACAAGTCACGAAGAAGACGAGCAACAACATGGTCGTTCGCGCTCCAGATGTTCGACTTGACTGCGTCAAAATCTGATCTGCTTCGCTGCCAACCTAAATCAAGCATCCTTTGCACAGACTTCCGCGTAGCCGGTGTCAACTCTCCTCTAAAAACTGATGGGTATGTTTCAAGAAATATAGATGCGTTGCCAGAACGAAGCGCGCGCAACGCCTCGACTTCTCGCATCGCCGCCGGACGTGTGATGACGACCCGATCATCGTTGGCGTACGTATATGATCGCTTCATACGTTCCGTGACTAAAATAGGGACCTGATGTGCAACTTCCCTTTCAGCGACCAAGACATGTGCACACAATCAATGACGGCTTACATCGCATTCCACCGCCATTGCGAACGTGGAGCTAGCTTGGTCCTCGTAATAGCCGTTGTCTGCGAAGGCAGGTATACAAACATCCATCTCATTCATGAGGCGATAGAATTCTGAATGCCGGAGTCAGCTGGGCCGGAATGCTTGATGGTCAATAAACATGTACCTGGGTAATCCAGCTTCGTGTGCACGATGACCAGATTTTTTAGGATTGTTGGGACCTCAATATTTCCCGAGCCAAGCAGGTACAGCTGGAATGGTTCCGCTGATGAATCTCTTCGAGGCAAAAACGACGGGCCATTGCTAAGAGGTAGATAACCCCACACCCCTGGGTTAACTGGTGGACAGATAAGTAAGTCAACGCCCTATCCCGAGCGTACCAACACACGTACGGTGCAACGCCGCAGTCAACTCAGCGAATATTCTGGTGTAATCCCGACGATTGATATCAAAACTCCCCTGAATGACCACTTTTGACAACTTGCGGTTCGACGACCGGCCCGATCGATTGTCGAGCTTGAGAACTGGAACATGGACGTCTGTCTTGATGTGCTCGTAATCTCCGTACTGATCGTTTGGGTCGTGGTTTTCTGCTCGGATTGCGAAATTATCTCGGTAGGTGTTCGCGACGCTGAAATGTTCGGGTGAGCGCTATTCATTGTGCTTGGCGTACCCTTACTGTTGTGATATCGTCAGAAAGCGAAGTGCACCTCGATGGGACCATTTGGCAATGTCTGACTGCCAATTTTTGTCCTATACACAGTGATAAGCGTAGGTTGGTGTTGTGCCATAAATGAAGAAAGACTTACAGCAAAATTGTGAACAATGCACACAAGCTGGAATTTTTTATCGGCCTCTCGCGCATCCCACGCTGCGAGCAATTGATCCCCCTCCTCTCCTCTCAAGCTAGATTTCATTGGGTGAGCCCAAAGCTGCTATAGACTGATGAGGGCAACATACTCAGCCTCACAAGTTCCAAGAATCAACAAGTCGATGGGGTCGTCAACGTCAGCTAAAGCTTCGAAGAGCTCTTGCCAATGCTTGGTTGCCCCATGAAATAGTCCTGAAGATTCCACAACGTCCTGAAACCCGAAACGAAACGAATCTGGAGTGAAGATCTGTAATCGTCCAGGATGAACGCTATTGTTCAATACGCGCTCCACGGTCCATGCTAGCGCCATATAAACGTCGAAGTGGAAGGGGAAATAGGAAGCGATGGCAATGTGTCTTCGGGTGGGCGTTATTGTAGACAGACTATCTTGAGCCGCTGCGGGAGAGGATTTTGGTCGAGATAGGACGGACGGTATTGCTTGATACCCGGAGTGCGCATAGAACCATAGAGAAATAAGCAAGCTGGTAAAGACGAGCCCGAACCCAACAACGAATCGCCTGGGAGCATGCATCGCGTCGAACAAAGTGACACTTGAGAGGAAAGACAAGCGCTCATGTACCTTACAAGAGGGCTCAAACCCAGTGACCGCAAGGTCTTGGCGGCCTTTTTTAACCCTGAGAATGCAGTTTTCAAGACGGCAACCGCATCGGCAACCGCATCGGCTGTGGCATGCCGGGACGGCGACAACAGCGATGATCGATAATTGATCGAAAAGACTGTCAAAATAGCCACAACATACAAAACCAAATAATCCGTCATCGTGTTGGATCGCACACCGTTCTCCACTTCATTTGTAGATAATTAGGACCGCCCTGCAGTTAATACGAAACCTCAAACAAACCACCCCAAAAGCTCCGCACAGAAGGTATCTGTCGCCCCAGCGCAGTCATGACGTCCATGTCCACCCCAAATCCGCCTTGCCAGATGCCGATGTCATCAAGTTTCCAGTCTGCATACGAACGAGTCATGACCCCACTCTTGAAAGACTCCTGAAATAAACAATGAGCGTGGAGTCACGAGAAAATCAGACTAATAGTGCCGTACCATCGTTGATGCTGGTTCCCCGATCACGGCATCTGCCACGAACAGCCCTAGCCCTCTCAACCCAGGAAACCTGTTTGCCAAAAGGTCGAGAAGTTCGATCGTCAATCTCCAAATGTTCAACCGAAGAAATTTTAGGGCCGAATATCGCGAAAGTTCTCTAGTCACGACCTCAATCTCCTCATAATGAAGGTAGCGGTCCCGAACAACCAGACGTTGGAGGGATGATGCGGAACGTTGAAGGCCAGTGGTAAGCGCATCCAGTCCGGGAGGGAAACTCGTCGGATATATCTGAAGTTCGGTCAAGTTCGCGAAGACACGCGGATCTGTTGCCGTTTGGAGGAGCCACTCCCCGAGAACTTGTTCAGGGCTAGCGTCAACGGCCGAGCCTGCGGGATTCAAACGCAATTCCACGATGCGCAAATGTGGAGAGGTTTCAAGGAGATTGCGAAGGCCTGAGGGATCGCGGAAGGACCTATTGAATGGAGTGCGAGCGCTCAGTCGTGTAAGATTGGGGAATGGTCCGATGGCAATGAAGAAGGCAGAGAGGTCGAGGGATGCCCATGACCAAACTTTGCATGAGTCAAGTGCGCGAGCAAGACTATTAACAAAGGGAGCCATCACCTCAGTGAGGATACGTTGGTCGGCTGCATCGTCGACGCGAAAAAGGTTGTTGGTGAACTCTAGGCTCAAGTCTTTGACGGAAGTGAAAGGGGGGTTGGAATTTACGAGGACACGAAACCCCTCCAGGTTACCTCCGAACGACACTTTGGTCAAATTAGGCCCAAAGGATGACCACGCTGCCACGAAGAATGGGTGTAGATCAAAGGAAGGGGGGAGGTCCCAGGAATCGATAGAAAATTCCCTGAGATTGACCAGCATGGGAAAAGCAGTCATCAATCCGTGAATGAAAACCTCGAATGCCGGTTGTGGCGTGTGCTTCTGGGAGTTGGGAGAACTTGATGTTGAAAGGAACTTCATTCCAGCTGGGAAGGCGGACAGAATGCGATGCCGCAAAGATGCAGGGGGTTCGCTTCTCTTGCCATAATCCTTCACGTCTTGAAGCCTGAGCTGAAGCGATCGAACCCACTTTCCTACTTGTGGATCGCTAAGCGAGACAAGGCTGTGAAGACAAGTACAGAAAGATGGAGAGAAACCACGCGCACGTCAGGCGGCCCACGAGAACCATCAATGAATGGCTGAGAGGTTGAGTGAGTGACACGACTCGGTACTTGTTTTCCATCGCGATTTCGAAGAAGAGTTTATTAACCGCCAACATGCTGATCAACGTCGTCTGAGGGATGAACTCTATGATGTGAAGCCACACATCGAGAGGGAGCTGAACCATTGTTAGTTGAGGTGGAACGGTTGGAGGAGCTTGATGATTGTGATAACAGAACTGGGTGTTCGATGCCCGCAAGCCATTCATGGAACACTCGTTGTAACATTCCCAACTATTCAAGATCGCTTCCATCGTTATTACTGTTGTTACATTAATCTACCGTCTCCGTGCTGTTACAGGATTTCGTTGACATTCGTATTACCATATGATTTAACCTAAAGAGAATAATCGTTTAACATGCTCAATTGTCTTCCGGTCCCCAGTGTTCTGCAAATTCGTCAGCTACGACTTTCAAGCTAGTTTGCTTGATCACACCTTAGTCAAGTCATCACTAATTTTGACGCAAGGCTTGTCATCGACCGAAGCAAGTTTGATTACCATATTTAGAGCCTTGCTCTTTTCGGTTCCACCAGACGAGAGGGTGCGAAAATCGTTTGTAAAAAAAGTTCCAATCCCAAATGATACTGTGGCGTGGACGTCAGAACATGAAAAAACAGGAGGCGAGGGAATTTCCGCACCCTTCTCGAGACCCAAATCGGCACATTGTTTCTTAAGAAGGATTGCTTTTTCGACGCTAAGCGAGTCGGAAAATATTATCGCCTTCTCACGTGCGTCGATCCCAAGGGAGTCATAGACTTCTTTCGCGCGAGGAGCGAATTTGAAGGGATCTCCCGAATCTTGTCGCAAACCCATCCATTTCTGTGCTTGTTCTGGATGTGACAAGAAGCTCTGTTCGCGGGGATAAGGCTGTGGAGCCACTCAGCAAAGATGATGAACACACTCACGTCGAAGAAAGCCTTGCTAGAAAAGGTATCTGTGAGGGCGATAAGTGGACCATTTGGGTACACTTCCTCCCACAAATCCAGTGCTGATGAATTGGCGGTTTCGTAACCATTGATTGCGCCAACCTGAAATTTCCCAACAGTCGGTGAATTATCTTTGGCCAGTGTCTTTAATGACTCACGCCCATAAACCATTCACTATCGAACACATCAGTTCAAACAGCCCCTGAGAAACTCCGGTACACGTACTGCGCAATAGTCCCGATGGGTGCTACACCATATTTACGAGCTAGATGAGCCTGATTCGTAGTATGAGATGAGAACGAGCCCAAACCATGTTTAGAATGTTCTTACATTACTGGTTCCTGAACATTTCCCTTTGCCATGGTGCTCTCTGGAGGCATTTAACAATGCCTGAAGGACGATATCTTGGGATTGATACGACCTCCGCCTCCTCGTTCCGAAGTCGGCGAATACACAACCCTCGCCGAGTAGGGCTTTTGCTTTTTCCGTGGCGCGTTCTTACGGAAGGTGATGAGCCGAACAGGTCTACTGTTGCCGGTTAAGCGCTCACCTTCCTGCCCTTCATAGCTCCAGTCAACGTCCATCGTTTGGAAGTAGGCCTCGCTAAGGCAGGCCATCAAAGGAACCTCCCAAAGAATAGTTTCAACCCAAGGACCTGAAGCCTCAATTTCTACACGGCCTTTCAAACCGTCCGCCGATGTCGGAACGAAGGAGATGTCCAGTTGTTCAGGCTTGAACCGGTAGCTTGCCAGGTAGTCAAGGTAAGCGGGTTTCATATCGGGGCATGTGGACTTTAACCATTCATATTCTTCGGCGGTCAAGGATAGATCAGTGAACTCTGGGGTACAGGGCGTGTTGAGCAAATAACGGCATTGGGGAACACGAGGGATGGCCACAAACCAGCAACTGCGGTGCGAAAACGCTCAATGCAATGTCTCGAGAAGACTGTGTTGAGATCGCGATTGGTGAAACGGTATTTGGATTGCGCAGTGGGAAAATGGTGGAGAACGGCTTGCTGCATGGTCAACTACACTCACACGCGCCATCGTTAGGTCGTCAATCCTGAGAGAAATGTTTGTCATAGCTGCGTACTTTGTATAGATCGGTGTCCAAGATGGACTTTGGGGTCGCGAGGTTGGAGAAGGGGGCAGACATCGCTGGCTGAGTATGATGGAGAGTGGTGGAGTGGGGTTGGAAAACAGATATGACAAGACGCGCATGTTTTTATACCCTCGGGTTTCGAGTTTATTCGCGAAAAGGTTGAAAGCAAGGGTGAGGCATTGACACGGCTGTAACAAACCGATAGATAGACCTGTCTATAGGTCCGGCCGTAGAAGTTAAAGTAACTTTCGAGATGTGTGAGCACAATTCATGTTCTGATTGATTGCGGATTCATATGCAGCCAATGAAGAACCATCTCCCATTCCGCTTCTTGACCACAATTCAGTTTTCCTGTGTGTAAATACATCACTTGTTCTTGCGAAAACCTCGGCTCATCACTTGGAAAGGAAAGATAAGTAGATTCAATATGACACGGATTACACAAACAGCACTCCAAATTTACTTCCCTAATGTTCGCAACCAGAAACAAATTCAGAGTGCCGCAAACATCCCTGCTCATGGTCGGCACGGTCTTCTCCGCGATCATATAAATTTCTGATGGAGGAATTCTCATCGGCAATCAGTCTATGCGCATACCCCATATATTCTTTCAGCCGCCGGCGAGGTGAGGTTCCTCTGTGTTCCAGAAGAAGGAAGACATTGAAGACCGGGTTCAGTGTGAACAAAGATGGCTGTTCTCAGCTTAATATCAGCACCCTGGTCCAATAAGGATCTGCCAAGAAATGAGGGTTCGCGACAAGGTTGGGACATGAGGAATTATGAAAACAGCCGTCACACTAAATTCAGGTGTTTGTGCAACCGAGATACCGTTGGTCCCGGAGGATGCCAGCACGGCATGCAGATGTGAGATTTCAAGGGCGACATCGCCAGTCTTGGCAAGGAGATTACGAGTCGGACGATTGTGTCATTTCTACGTGCTTGATTAAGGCCATGCAGGCATGAGATTCTGATGGATAACAATGCGTTGGATGATGACCTACTTGGAAGACGAGAACGGGCCATTTATCCCATCGCTTAGCTCGTATTGAGCGGAACTGGGGGGGCGTTGATGTTGGGGTTAGCACATCCGGGCAATACTAGAAAGCCACAAGGACGCATGTGATGCCAATTGATGGACGAACGGTCATGACTTAGAACTTTAAGGCGGCGGGATCATCTGGTAATGTCTTGATAAGCCAGGATCGCACTAGAACGTGGCAATCCTAGAAGAAAAGAGCCCGCAGAGTGCAGGCAGCTCATTTCATTTGGGATCATGCTGGGGACTCGACCGTAACAAGGCCCGGAGCACCGTACCTCACAGTTGACCAGATGGGGTACGAGCCTGAAACTCGAAGGACTTTCTGGACATTGAAGGCGTTATCAAATATGCGCATGAGCGTTCGATTCAGGACAGTTTTGCTGTCTAAGGTCTTGCCTGAGAAAAATGTGCCTCGCAGAAGCAAAGCTCCTTCAAGGTGTGTGTGGAAACACTCTGCACACTTCTTCACGACAGCCGTAATCTGTTTGGAAAGATGAGTTGAAAGAGGGCATGAACGCTAGTTGCCGTCGCGAGATGAACCCATTGACTCACAATGTATGTTGGCAATGCATCCATTCATCGCTATCTCTCACTGTCACTGCCATCACAACCGACATAGGGTGCATTCATCTGTTAACGACTGGCTTCAGTAACGAGGGCAAGCGAGACCAAAACTCGCAGTGTATCATCAAGAACGGCGTTAGGACCCTGCAGAATAAAACGGCAAATTGCGAGGTTGCCCGCTCACACCGCGGTACTCCACGACGAAGTCGTACACTCCCAATAGACTCCACCAAGCACCACATCAGCGACCACTCACTATTCATTGTCAACACCCGAATATCTCACCAAACTATACCCAGCTGCCGGTCAGAGACGACTTACGCCGACACATCAAGCTTTCATGCCACCTACACCCACGGGAATCAAGAAGGGGCTCAAGATCAAGCTCGCTCTCAAATCAGCGGCGAGACTACCCGCGAGGGTCTCTAATGGAAGAGGAAGCGGAAGGAATAACCTGTCGCCGATCCCTGGAGAACTCCCTATTGTGCTGTTGAAGATACAAATTATCGGATGTACAGATCTTCTTGCCAAAGATCGGAACGGGTTCAGCGATCCGTGCGTAACTTCCAAACGCACAACCTACTCTTGATGTCTTACAGTATGACAGGTTTGTCGTCGTTTCCGTCTTGAACACGCGACATCAGACTCCTGTGAACAAGAGGACGATCAATCCAGTTTACCAGGCCAAAGATGCAACCTTTGAGTTCCCCCTCTACCTTTCCTTGGCCGACAAGCTGGGTGCCATCGAAGTCGTTGTGTGGGATAAGGATATGCTCTCGAAAGACTACCTTGGAGAAGCTGCAATTCCCTTGGAAAATTGGTTTACCGATAAGGATGGCAACGCAAGGCCTTTCTCGTTTGACGACCGGGAGAACAAGGTACGTTCCTTGGGTTGTTGACCTATGATGAAGCCAATCCTATATTTCAGTCATTTTCTCTTAATGTACTGTCCACGCGTGCAAACACTCAAGCGACAGGAGCCATCCAACTAAAACTTGGCTTCGCAACCCCTCCCAACGTCCAGAACCTCCTTGACTACGACGAAATCTTTTCGGAGTTCCAGAAACGTTCCCGGCCTTCTCTCGTCTCCGCCCCTCCTGTAAGCTACATACATTCTCCACGTCATCTACTCACCCACATTCCCTCGGAAATAGACCGAAGGTGTGGGTACTCTCCGGTCTCACCAGGACGGCGCAGAATACGAAGACGACGGCGGCTTGTCATCTGATGAAGGATCGGACGATGATGACTTCGCCGAGGGTGACCAGGGCGACCTGCCTTCACCTCTTATGTCTTCTATCCCCGTTTCTCCCACTGAAACCATCACTCCCGCCCTTCCACAAGAAAGTCCGCGCCCACTCACTCCTTCCTTGACGCCCACTCCGCCATCCTCCGCCAAGACCAACTCAAAGTCAGGGTTCATTCCAAAGATGATTTTTCCGAGAAGGCTCTCGGGCCTAACCTCTTCAACCCCAGCGACGACTGATGATCTCCCCGCATCACCTACTGGAGGTCGGAGTGCGAGTCCCAACGTTCCAGAAAAGGAGAAAAAGAAGATTTTCAGGAAAAGTTGGAACACCGGAAGCGCTAGCTCAGAGTCTACCAAACTTGCTCCTGGAAACAACAGCCCCAATAGTGGGAATAGCAGTGGCAGTGATATAGCTATCAAGAAACGGTCGCAATACAGCCTAGATTCTGACCATGACATCGTCGGCATCGTCATGCTCGAGATTCAACGTGCGCAGGATCTCCCACGACTTGCCAATAGTATGTTCTTCTCGTCCTGCTACCCTGCGTTCTGCTCATTACATCCGCTCTCCCCTCAGTGACGCGAACTGGTTGGGACATGGATCCATTCGTCGTCATCTCCTTTGGCAAAAAGGTGTTCCGAACGCGCGTCATTCGGCATTCTCGAAACCCCATTTGGGACGAGAAGCTTCTATTTCACGTGAGGCGCTATGAGACGACGTTCAAAGTTCAGCTCACCATTCTGGATTGGGACAAACTTTCTTCAAATGATCATGTTGGCGATGCAAGCTTTGACTTGAAGGAACTTCTCGACGGGGCTCCCCAACGAGATCCCGTGACTGGTCTATACCCAGCCGACAACAATGCAGAGCATCCCATGAGCGACTTTCAGCTGAGGTTGTCAACTGGTAAAGACATGGCTTGGGAGGCAAGACATAATCCAACGATCATCTTTCGGTAAGGGACATGCTTGCTGATAGATTCACGCTAAATCCATTTTTTCAGAGCTAAATACCAACCATATGACGCACTTCGTCAGCGGTTCTGGCGACAGTATCTGAAGCAATACGACACGGACGACACAGGTCTGCTTTCCCATTTGGAACTCACCTCCATGTTGGACTCTCTCGGGTCTACTTTGACACGATCAACCGTCAACTCGTTCTTCACTCGAAATGGGAAGGAACCTCATAAAGACGACTTGACCATCAATGAGATCATACAATCCCTTGAAACCGAACTTGGTCGGCCCGCCAGTGAAAAGAGACGCCTTGACTCCGAGGACGCAGCGCCAGACTCCAGCGTGAGCGCGACCCCGGTGCTTATGGTTTCTGGACCGCAAGGCCAAGAGCTCGCTTTGGATCAGCTGAGCTTCTCGGGGCCCCCAGTCGTTGCTGAACCAGATCATCTCAGCGGGAAGCCTGGCGTTCCGAGTGGTCCAGAGACCGAAGGTTCACAACATCCGTTATTGTCAGGTGGCCTCGAAGATCGTCAAGCGTACTCCAGTTCCGATGACGCAGAGGAGTACTTCACGGCAATCACACCTGAGTCTTCGACAGCGGTGGAGAGCGAAGGAACAACAGGGGGCAAGAAGAAAAAGTTGAGGTTCAGGAAAAACAAAACTCCTGTCAAACAGCAGTCAACGTCGTCCTCCCCTGGATCTGAGGAGTCGCTGGAACGCGTCATCAACGTCAAGAATTGTCCACTCTGTCATCGGCAGCGATTGAACTCTAAGTCGGAAGTTGACATCATCACCCATTTGGCTGTATGCGCCAGCCAGGATTGGAACAAGGTCGATCGTATCGTGGTGGGCAACTTTGTTACGGCGAGTCAGGCCCAGAGGAAATGGTATACCAAGGTTATCTCCAAGGTATCGAGCGGAGATTACAAACTTGGCGCGGTACGTTTCCTTCCTGTTTTTTCTGACATCACCTGTTCACCTTATTTGGTTCAATTGGGAAGAACTCGGCGAATATCATCGTTCAGAACCGCATGACTGGTCAGCTGGAGGAAGAGAAGATGCAGGTCTACGTTCGCCTGGGAATTCGTTTATTGTACAAGGTGATCAAACCCCCTTTGCTGCGTTAAAGTGGCTACTTGCTTACCATCTTATCAGGGAGCAACTAGCCGCATGGAGGGAGCAAGAGGTGTGTTATGCTTATCCACACGTCTAGACCGGCGGCATTTAACGTAACTTCCGCAGCCCGCCGCC
Organism: Macrocystidia cucumis; assembly: GCA_001179725.1. NCBI lineage: Eukaryota > Fungi > Basidiomycota > Agaricomycetes > Agaricales > Macrocystidiaceae > Macrocystidia > Macrocystidia cucumis. Next base: position 6,803 of record CEMH01203655.1, on the reverse strand, counting down.
TCTTGAAATCCCTTTCAATCAAGCAGGGTGTCAAATACGACGCCCCAGAATCGGCCCGCGACATTCCGACGTTTATTGAGTTCCATCATCTCAAGGTTGACGAAATTTTGGATCCGCTCGATTCATTCAGTAGGTCTTGTTAGGTTTCGTCAACATTTACCCTCGTTGACAAGATCCGTTTCAGAAAACTTCAATCAGTTTTTCTATCGGTATGCACGCCTTACCAATCCCTGGTGTCCAGAAATAACCTTTCCAATCAATCAGGAAACTCAAAGCGTCTGCTCGCCCCGTGGAGCGTCCGGAGGATCCTTATCGTCTAGTCAGTGCGGCTGATTGTCGCCTCATGACGTTCCATACTGTCTCAGAAGCCACCAATCTATGGATCAAGGGACGGGAATTTACGGTTGCAAGGCTTCTGGGAGACGCTTATAAGGACCAAGCGGATCGGTATATTGGCGGTGCTCTCGCCATTTTCCGTCTTGCTCCGCAAGACTATCATCGTTTCCACTCTCCCGTGGACGGGACAATCGGACCTATGACGTACATCGCAGGCGAGTACTACACTGTTAACGTGAGTGACTTTCGTGGTTTTCGTATCTGTTGCAAAATGACGATACTGTCTAACCCCGCTTTGTGGCCTCGTGTAGCCCCAGGCCATTCGAACATCCCTTGATGTGTACGGCGAAAACGCGCGGAAGATCGTACCGATTGATAGCCCCCAGTTCGGGCGGGTCATGGCGGTGTGTATCGGTGCCATGATGGTAGGCAGCATCAAAACAACTGTCAAGGAAGGGGATAAGATTTCCCGCGGACAAGAGTTTGGATATTTCGCGTTCGGTGAGTGGTCCGATGCGCTCGGTGAACGCGACCCTCACTTGGGCTGACAACGCCACTCTCAAGGTGGCTCGACGATTGTCATTTTGCTTGAGAAAGGTGTTGTTCAGTGGGATGAGGACCTTCTTATCAATGGTCGGGCATCCCTCGAGACTTTGGTCCGTGTTGGAACGGGCATTGGGACGGGACGACGAGGAAACATGACTCCAGCTTAACTATCTTAAAATGCATATAAACACGTCGGATGTAAGTAACTGCGTAGGCTATTCGGATGGTACAACTAGAACTGCAAGATTGTGCGTCGTTTTCCGGGGAACGGACCGCTTAGAGCAACAGTCCCGCTAGATCTCCTTCCTGTCTGCTTTTTCCAGGTTCATGGGAAGTGATGGTTTTTGGCGAAATGCCAAACATGTCCAAGGATCGTACCGCCGGGAACTGCGGGTAGTATCATCCTCTTCCTTCTCTACCCCAAGCACGTCGACCAGGGGAGGTTTAGAGGGACGTGCCCCAGATTTCACATGAAATTTCCCCGAACCCTTCAGGCATCTTACCCCCCCTTTGTTTTTTCGTACACATGCACAAAAGAACAACGAGTTCTGGTTCCATTCGACCCTCGGGATCGCGGCCAGGTGGAAAAACGGCGGAATCGCGGACAATTTCGAACCCTATTTTTTTGTTTAAAAAAAATATTCTGTTCAGGTTGGCGCCTTGATGTGAGCAGCAATATCGGGTAGACGGTCCTAGCTACAATACCAGTCTGCGTGTGCTCTCACAATCAAACATGTGCTCAAAAAATTTAGAGGGTCGTGGAAAATATTGGTATGTGTGTCCTATTTCTCGATGACTCCCTCGGGAAATCCGGGGCGATTGGATGGATGGGGGTGTAATATTAATGACCCTGCTCAAAAGCATTGTCAGGCAACGTGTAGGCGTTCCAGATCGGGCTGGTGCAGCATGTTCAGTTCCGAAAAAATGCTCGCAAAATACTCTACAAGGTCAGGGAAGTAACCCGTGTCCCAACTGGCTAATGGGCCCTCGAAAGGTAATCATTAAGACTGTATTCGACATTGTCTGCTTTAGGTTCCTAAGGAGGTTTCTAGACGTACAGTAGTAATACAAAAGTCCTATCAATTCAACTAAACAAGGAGGTGGGCAACTAAACCCATGGTGTCCGATTGTCAAATGGGGCGCACAATGATAAAAAGGGTCAGCAGCGCCAACTCGCCTGGGGGTGGATATGAGTTTCAGACTGTCTCTTGAATGGGAAAGAAAGAAAAGTAGAACATACGTTTGGCACTCCGGGAGCGCCGACGCTCTGATACGCAGGTTTACCAAGACACGTAGAAAGGCTGACGAGTTGGTAACCCGCCTGCTTGAGCTTGGTGATGGCATACGGGAGGACTTCATGACTATAGAGGAGGGGGGTCGTGGTTAATGGAGATTGCAAACGTTTCACACTCAGAAACCGAAACTCACACCGTGTTCTCTGTACAGGCCCAAGTTGATAAACTTTCCCCTGTAACGGTCGTGGTGCTCACCGATTGTCTCATGGCTCAAAGCAAGAATCGTACTGCGGCGTTGGCCTATGACATTGTCCCAATTTGCTTTCCTCTGAGCAACAGAGGCCCCAAGGGTGTCTCCAGAGCTGATCACAGATGGATCAGCCAATGATTGCATACGAAAGACTGGATACCACTCACTCAAAGTCCCAGGTCACTATGCTCTGTTTGCGCACATACGACGCCTGCAGGACAAGATTATTATACTTCCCATACGCTAAAGTAGTGCGTCAAAATCAGATGATGATTGTTGCACTGTTCACTCACGAGGTCGCATGAAGGCCGGAACAACCCCCACAATTCGCTGGAGCGCCTCTACCGGGACACCATATCAAACCAAAAGAATACGACTTCGCGCATTTCATTTCATTCAAAACTCACGTTCTACGCGCCACATTTCGTCGTGAACTGTAGTCGAACGCCGACGTCAACAAACGAGCCGATCACAGCGAGAAATATACCATCTCACTTTGATCCCAGTTCAACGTCGTCAAATCTTTGTGTCCCCAGGTATGCGCTGCCAACTGATGACCTTTGTCATAGGCATATTTCACGCGCTTCATCTGGTCCGCTGCGTAGATGCATTGAACTGACACCGAAGGTTTGAATTTCGGAAGGACGACGAAGTGTATAAGGTGACCACACACAGTTATTTCCATCTAAGGTTTCAACGGTCAGTCCACTGCGTTTTGAATACACCCATTCATAACCCACTGAAAAAGAATGTGCCTGTCGCGTTTGCTGCCACGAGTGCTTTGCTGACGTCATAGCTAGGACAGGGGTGGAGGAATGAGTGGTCAGTCGTCTTCCCCATCATATGACGAGATATGGGAAGCACAGATAAACCCAAGGGCCATCATCCTAAGGTTCAAAAAGGTCAGATCATCGTGATTCAATATCGCAGCGAACGGTGCGAACGAATGTCAAAGCCACTGTGTTGGGTTTCGTGCATCTCGTGAAGACTTGAGCGAGCTGTCTCTTCTCGACGATTGGTGATGCGAACACGACGAGAACGAGGGAGATTGTCAAAAGAAGCTTCGCGAACATAGCAGGGGGAGAGATGGACAATTTCCGATGGTTGGTGTGGACACTGAACGAGAAGGGAACACAAAAAAAAAGACGGAGCTGACGAGAGAAATCTTTTTGAGTGATCAACGTTCCGGATCTCCAAGGGAGGCAATTATATATTCCCGCCCCTCCACGATAGGATGTCTCTTTTGAAAGAACGAAAGGGACCAAGGTCTATGGTTGATTGGATCGGACATATCGCTTTTCAGCGTCACTAGTGCCTCGTCTCCTGACCTGTTGTGAACGGTTCATGGGACGAAAATGAGGTGATTCAAGTTTTTTCAACCCCTGAACATAATGAAACGGGAAACGCGTCATGAGTCTACTTGCACAAATCCAGCAAGCAGTCGTACCTTACAAGGACAATCATCAGCGACGAGATTCCCCAAGATTGAGGGAGAAATCAAGTAGTTACCTAAAGTGTAGTCCGTCGTTTCGAGGTTTGTTCCAGATTTTCAGCAACTCGGGAGCTTTCGAAAATTCGCAGTTGACCAGTGACGAGCTTCGCGTTCGGATCTTCCTTCCTCTCATGCCAAGAGAACCAGAAAAAGCCTTTGGCATTGAATGTGCCTTTCTGGAACGCGATG
>CEMH01203652.1:41424-56224 GCA_001179725.1 Macrocystidia cucumis | reverse complement strand
CTGTTGCTGTTGCTGTTGCTGCTGCTGCTGAGCGACCTGCGCTTGCGCGTGGGACGGAGTCTCGAACTCGGCAACATGAGATGCGATTACTTTGTTCTCCCATTTCTATATTTTACGGCGACCGTGAATCTGGAAGAGTGGCAGGGGGTCAAAAGCGTCAACTTACATTCTGCAACTCAGCGAGAACGTCTTCAGGGACACCATACTCGTCAAATTCGTGCTTTATGGCACCAATGACATCGTCGATAACAGCTCGATAAATGGCAGGCTCAAGGACACCAAAAATTGCGAGTCAAAACCTTGTTGGGCTACTACGGACACGAAATCGGTGAGTAGCTCACCACTATCTTATTGGACATGACTTAAAAGTCTTAAAAGAACGCCGTCCACGATGAGGCCAACCTTGGGGGGCGACGTGGGCGATGGTGAGAGTCAGAAGTGGGCGCCTTTTATAGCTGATGCAAATGCCCCAAAACCCCTCAAAATTCAAACTCCGAAACACAGTTAATTCATGCTTTCTCACGCACAGACCCTTTCAAATGACGTATATTCACCTCGTTACTCTCTAATCCACTTGAATCCACTTCACACCACAAACCCATGGCGCGCACTCTAGTGACGTATTTCAAACAGAAGAGTATAAAGATACGAATAGCACTGGTGGTTTCGTTAACAATCTATGCCGCTTTTTAAATCCAATTCGCCTAATCGTCAACCAGTGGAACCAGTCCAGCATGTAGAAGAACCAGGCCGCAGAGGTGGTTTCTTTTCCAGTCGTCGTTCCCCATCACCTACCCCTCAGCAAGCTGCCGTGGACAATACGGGGGGCACGCAGCATCACACGGGGTTGTTTGGTCGACGAGCTTCTCGCTCGTCCCACTCCCCACCTCGCAATATGACGAACGACCAGCAATCCATCAACAGCGTCAAGTCTTCGTCATCCAGAAGTTTCTTTTCCTTTCGGGGTAACGACAACAACGAGTTTGCGCAAGACCCGTCGATTCTCGCTGCCCGTAAGAAAGTCACGGACGCGGAAGGAGCAGAAAGAGCTGCCGACGAGGCATTGATTCATGCTCGCAGGAGAGTCGGCGAAGCCAAGAACCATGTCAAGCAACTCGAACAAGACGCTTTGCACGAGTGCGTTTTGACTTTTACCCCTTGCCCTTTTCGTTACGTCGACTGACCACCGGTGATTGAACAAGAGCACGACGAGCCCGGGCTAGGCAAGCAGAAGCCAAGATTCTGAGCAAGAGCGCCCGAGGTCTAGGTCGTCATGGGACGATGACAGTCTAAAGGCCTAGACAGAAATCTTCTCAAAGGAATTCCAGCTAGGAATATATCTGTGTTAGTTTTTTCGTTTCGGAATATGAAGAAACCAGAAATACCTTAATTACTGTCTTGTATATGATCTCACGTTCATGGTTACTGCTTCATCCTGTCCTTGAAGGGGTTCCTCCCATGTCCGTTGGTAAGCCGTTGAGGACGGGCATTGATGGCTGATATTTCCCCAAATGAATGCCCCCGGTGACCACAGCTTCACCGACGTTGGAATCGTGATCGGAAGGGTGACAGAGAGCCTGGAAATGCTTGGATGTCGGACAAAACGCGCGAAATACCCAGAGGACAAGAACGCTGCTAAACCGCCACCGCCACTGCTGACCAATGGGTGGTAGGTAACATCGAGAGCTCGAGTTCAGATCGAAAAGACACTCGAGGAACAAAGGAACAAAGGGGCATTATGGGAATGGAGAGTGGTGGGTGCTAGCACAATTGTGTGGCACCAAACGATCAGGGCCCAAGGACGGTGGCTTTGAGGTACATAATCCTTGTCCGATTCGAAATGAATCGTCCCTGCTCATGATACGTCGTTGTGTCCTCGGAAATGTAATAGCGTAACGCCAGAAGGCAAGATGCTTACCCGTGAACGAACACGAGGTAAGGTGCAAGTCGAAGTGAAAGGGAGGTCGCAGTACGTAAGCCAAAGGTGGAGATCACAACTTCACGCGGGAGGCGCTCCCGATTGGCCAGCATGCGTCGCGATTGCCTTTTCTTTGCAGAGGAACAGCTGTGATGACGTGTATACGAGTGGAACAGCGAAGGTATTTACCAACAGAGAGAGAAAGTGATGGAATAGAGGAAACAGGATGAGGAAGGAAGGGAGCTCCCGCACAGAAGAACCGTCGAAGGTGACAACAAACAGTGGGTAAGCTACTGAATACAATAAATGGGGAAAACAGATCAAGGGGAGGCATATACCAAGCGATTCCGATGCGTCGCATTTCAAACCCTTCAAAGAAAACAAAGAACAATCCGAATATCGCCCGAACCCAGGGCTTTTGGTCCATATGCAAAAAGAGAAAAATAGTCCCACCAACAGCCTGCACGCCCGCGCGCAAAGGATCTTTCATGTAGGGCGAGGATTGAGCATGCGGAGGGTTTTGTCATCCTCCGGGTCGCGTCGATAGGGGTGAATTCGGGTGAGGCTGGACAAGGGAGCAAGATCCCTCTGGGGACCGATTTGGCTGTCATGATTATCAAGGCCTAGGTCTTCTGCTGAAAGAAGTTCGTACGATGATGATGAGGATGAAGAATCCGCCGTTTCAGGGATAATCAACGTGCCCAGCGAGGGCACCCCACGCTGCTCGTTGATGTGGAAGGAGGGATGAAGGGGTGGGGACAGGGAGCGAGAGGTTTTTCGCACTTGTGAAGATGTAGGGTGGGGGTAGAGTGGAGAAGTGGTGTTTTGCATTGATGAGCCCGCTACGTAATGAACTGGGCGCGAGCAAGACGCGGGGTTGAGGGGGGGAGCAATCGTTCGTGAAGTGGGCGAACCCGTTGCTTCACGACGGTTATAATAAGACGCTCTACCCGGTTCACCATAGTAATCGCTTGAAAACCACCCTCCATTGAAGGGTTCGTGACTCGTGGTTGGAGAGGTGTAGTGGTGGAGATGAACATCCGACGAATCAATGGGATACACGGAGGATGGGTGAGAAAGCCGTCCTTTGAGAGTTTGCGAGACAACCTGTGGAGAAACGGAATCTTGGTGACGTGCTGGGTTCATTGGGGGTAACGGTCCAGGTGAGGAGACATAATGGGGTGATTGGGCCTCTGGGGATTGGTGATGGGTGTAGCTTGTGCTCTGATACGGCTCGTACATGAGAACAGGCTGCGACGACGGAGAAGAAGGACTGCGGGAGTAAGGAGGATAAGGTGTTGGGAATGGTGCATACGTCCGAGTGACGGAGCCTGACGATTTCAAGACGTCGGCTGAACGGCCAGAATGATCATCACTCTTTCCGCGATTTTTGCCGACTCTGGTGCTTTTGAAAAGGCCATCGGGAACGCTAAGTCCTTGAACGTTCGCAATGTCGTCGATTGTTCCGAGCTGGTCCACCGTTGCTTGAGTAAAATAAGCGGCTGTATCGAGCGTCTTGCAGTGATACGGCGATAAAAAATGAGGGAAATGGACGTACTCAAATGCCATTTCCTCCGTCCTTTCTCCGTTTCAACCCATACTGAGTACGTTTGCTTGACGAGGGGGTCCCAATCTCGGGGTGGCTGCTTCTCCGATGCACTGGTGGGAGTTGATCGTCAGTCAATGAGTCACGTTTCCATCCACTCGTAAGGAAAACGGTTCTTTACCCAGATTGATTGGCATCCGGCGGCGGGGAGTACTTCTCGTAATAAAACAGAAACTCCTAAGATAATGATCAGTACAAATTAGCAAAGGAGAGATTTGCAAGAGCTTGGGACGGACGAACATCTCTGACCCGGGATGGACTCCACCGCCTCCCCTCTGTGAACCTCTCTATGCCGAGACCGGTGATCTCAGTATGAGGGCCGCGTTCCTCCCAAGCATAAACATTGCCAGTTGCTAAGGCCAGTCGCTCCTCGGCGTCTAAACGGCGAGTGACCATGTGCAACAAACCCTTCTGAATGGCAAAGAAAATTTTGTGAGCGTCCAAGGTTGAACGTATACGAACATTTGTACAGGTAGGCAGCTGCATATGTTGCATGAGGTGAGTAGGAGGACTAGAAGAAGAGACTGGTGAGAAGGGGAAGGGGAGGATATAGAAGTACTGCCAGTGTGTGGGTCAAACCCAAATCTGTTGAAGAGATTTGTGATATTACGCGAAGAGGGACCTCTTTTTGCCACATGTTATGCGAACATATCCATATTCTGTCCCTGGAAATTAATTTGAACTGTTTTTTCTCAAATCCTCCACAAGCTTCATCTCCGTGTTACCATCTTCAATCCCTCCTTGTCAGATGACCTATCCCGGATCACCCGGCAACACAATTCCGCCATCCTGGTCGGTTGCCTGCCAATCTCGATTCCCCCCACGAACTCTAATCACTTTACAACTTTAAAAAAATTATTCTGCATGTCGATACCAGAGATCCGTTCAACTCTTCATTTCGCCATCTTCTTCATTCCCTTAGGTCCCGCTGGTTTTTTTTGACAGCGCCCAAGCGACGTTCGCGACTTAGACTTGTGTTTCGCACGTTTCCTGCCCAACACCAGTCTATTGCATGCCTCCAGTCTTTTTCGGGAATGGCTCGGCGGATTTCGGTGAGAAAAGCTAGCTTCTGTTGGAATTCTCCATTAGGTCGCGGTGTGCCCTGGTTTAAGCCAAAGTTAAGCGTTATCTCAGCTTCAAATATTCGCGGACAAGTAAATTCCCCTCCCGCCTTGTAACGCTCGCGTCCACAGGTGCCTCGCATTCCCAGATGTTGTCCAAACTCACAACGTGGACGACGACATGCAGGGATGCCGCATTTATTTATTTTTTCCAGCTCAAAAACGCGATTTGAGGGATGGCAACTTTACGCCGATTTTTACGTGCCGACCGCTGTCGAGCTCACTCTAAAGCCAGAATGCTCTCGCTGAGTCTGAAATTCTGTCAAGTTAGCAGAATCCTTTTCTCTCGAAATATTTTTTTCCCTGTCGTCGACTCGAGGCACGATCTGAACCCCATTCCTGTCTCTTGCATCCGGTGAGATTGTCGTAGATTCGATGGAAGGGACAGCGTCCCACACGTCACACTGAACGGAGCATATCCAAGGAGAACTCCGAAAGAACTCAATCCCAATCCTGGCACTTTTACTTTTGACGTACTCCCCGAATCGATGAGTGCTGCGGCCTTGATACCATCTTTAGGGCAAAGATATGCTCAAAGGTAGGCCATCTCGAAGACTCAATGAGTTTATTGACCGTGCCAAACATAGCATTTTTGACTGACAGGCTCACTCGACACGTTTCCATCCCGGGAGATGGATAATAATCGCCCCAATTTTTTCCAACCACACGCCCCAACCAGGAAGGTACAATCACATTCTTTGCCTTGCATTTGACATGCATGTCTGCTCCCTCTGCCAACGTGGTCCACACCTCGCCCACCCCAACTTAGATTCCTCTCCTCCTCGGCAACGACCTTCAAATACCAGCCCATCTCGTTTAGGACTAGACGGTCGCATTCAGTCCCTTCATTATCGCCTCCACCTGACTGATCACCCAATGAGGGACATACGGCCACCCACCCACACCCCCAACCCATCATCGAGCGCAGGTGTTCCCTCTTTCCGCTTCCGGCCTTTCATGGGCTACTACTCCGCCTGTAGCAGGGTGGGAATGAATATGGTGCTAATCATAACCCTTCCGCACCACTTTACTTTGTTATCATGGCGTTACGCGTCGGATTCCGCTGTTAGGCAGATAGGTCTTCCGCTAGGGCCGGATATTATTAGCAAGAGTGGGCATCACGAGCAGGACTGATCAGATGGGATGAATAAAAAAGCCAAACTCCAAAGTTTTCACCCAGATATCGAGGACTTGATTTGATACAACGAGATCTTTCACCAAGTCACTAACGTCCTCACAGGGTTCTGATAGAAAACGATCCCTTTGCGTGTTTGACGTTTCTTGCCGATAAGACTGAATAAATACCCACATAGAAGTCTATCTCGCCTTTTTTTTCTCTTGATCCCCCCTCCATATGGTATGTTTATGTGCATGGGCCAGCTATCGAAAAAGCACCCTGGTTTTCAGCCCCAAGAACATGTGCGGCGGTTTCGCCGGATAGAGCACGTTGGCAATCCCATTACTTGATCAGGACATCCATACGTGAAGCACTGACGCTCTCTTGAGTTGCTTCGCGTTTCCGATCACGACAGTGATCGTATTCGCCTCACTAAGCTAGTCTAAAAGGTGCGTTCCGAAATTCTATAGTGATAGCGTCCGAACGGTTAGTGCGACAATTACAATAATATTCTTTGCTAAACACGGCAAAGTCCTGGAATCGTATCAACCCATCAACGACGACAGTGATTCGTTTTAAGAGGGGAAAAAGAATGAAAGTCCAGTTACTCATCCCCGTGTCAAATTTCCGTAGAAAAACAAGATAGAAGTTGAAGTGAATGGAGCGTGCGTTCATCAAACAAACGGGGACGTAAAAGACATCAGGGCCTTTTCGTCTATGGGGTGGCGACGTGGCGGAGGAATTGCTTGGAGATAAGTGAGAGGTGCAAGGGTTTCTGACGAGCCCCGCGGACCGAGAATATACGAGCCTGGCTGATGTGGACCCAGAAACCGGGGTGCGCCTGAATGGTGGCGTAGGTCAGCCACGTTGTCGACGGTGAAGGTGGCATAGTTGTGACCCTCAAGGAAGTTATGTGTATGAAGAGAAGGGTGGTGCAGGTATCCGTGATCGAGCGTGAGCAATGAATCCGAGTGATGGTGGTCTCGAGAAGATTTTCCCCCTTTCGCGGAGCGAGCACTTTTGTAGGTCCCAGGGGGGACACGAATGGAAGACAAGTCGTGACAATCATCTATTGTCCTCAGGTGGTGTAGGGAATTTTGAGTGAAATAGGCGACTGTGAAAAGAAGGGGGACTTGAAAAGAGCGCTCTATCTGGTGAAAACAAGTGAACTGACTCAAATGCCATTTGCGGCGACCTTTTGGCGTGTCGACAAATACTGAGTAGGTCTGCTTGATGAGGTTGTCCCTGAGGTGACTCTGGTCTGGACTGAAATGAGACGAAGGGGACCTATCGAAGCTTCTTAGGTGAGCGTGATAGCCAAGGAGAATAGGGAGCGATATGTATCAACTGACGTTGTGTCAGAATCAGATGTTGTTTCTATATCTGCGAGCGGTCGTTCCTTTTCGTGATAAAAGAGAAATTCCTTGTGACAATTTGATTTAGCTGACCGTTATCGTGAGAGTAGGCAGATGCGATACGTACATCTCTCACACGACTCGGTCCCCATCGAATAGAATCCGTCCATCTCTCTATCCCCAACTGGACGCGCGTTCAAGAATGGTTTTTTGAGTGACAAGGATAAAACTAAAATAAAATCCGGAGACTTACACCCGTGGCTTCCGCATTAGGTCCCCGTTCCTCCCACACAAAGACGCAGCCTGATGATATAGCTCGGCGTTCTTCGGTGTCCAAACGACGTGAAACGATGGGCAGAAGGTTGAGGGCGACACCATGGAATATCACGTGAGCGTCCGCGGGGGACCTGACACGAATGCCAGTGCACGTTGGTCGCTGCATCATGGAAGGGAGGAATGATGGTGAGGTACAATGTGGAAAGCGTTGCAGGGAGGGCGAGAGTAGAGCGCCCTTTTTATAACACCTGTTGTAGGCGTATCATGATGATCAATAGAGCCAACCTTAACATGTAATCTGATGCCTGCAGCGGAACAAAGTCGTGACCTTACTTGAATTGGACCCCTCCCTAACGAAACATCTTCAAAGTTAGCCCCAAGGATAAAGTGCGTGGTGTGTTTGTGGCATTCAATGAGAAGATTAGCCGCCGAGGGATGCCACGATTGAGTTTTAAAGCATTGGCAAATTGTTAAGGATCCGGCGGAACACATTGGGTAAGATGTGGCATTAATCCGTATATGGATAATGGAGCATGAGTGCTCCGGACCCGCTAGTCAAATCGACGCAGTCCGCAACACCACGGAACAGTTGCACGAGCAAATCGTCCGAGAACGGACAAAGATCAGCCAAACAACGTACTTCCTGTCCGCAACTGATTATGAGAAGCAAAGGAAAAAACGACCACCGTCGAATTGTTGAGATTCCTCGGTTCAAAGGCCGCGACGAAAAAGGGAGATAAGTATGTCCGCCGAACTCTCCAAAATTCGTATTCAAGATATGATGGTGGTAAAGGTTCGCGTCGGAGACTCACATTCCGTGTGGTTCGAGATCCGCTCGTCCTTGGCAAGCAACAAATAACTATTCTGTGAGTTGGGGAAATCGGAGGAAATCGCTCTTTTGGTTGGTCAGGGTGTCTGCAAGTCTGCAAGGGTGAGCAGCCGAACGCCACGTCGTTTAATCATTGGGAGGGACAAAGGGTGGCGCAATCTCGGTTTGCATTGAGTCGCACATAACACGTCAAATACAGGCAAGACAAAGCGATTGGCTTGATACTCATGGGTTCATTTCCGCATCATCCAGCCACACGCGCCACGCCCACTTCGTCATCCATGGCTCTGCATCGAAGATGCCGCTTGAGAAAGAGTCCAAAGGAAGCAATACGGTAACTCAATCAATGAGAACAAGGGACCAGAACTGTCACGACGAACAGGCAGTGGGAAATTGTTGAGAACGGGAAAACAAATCAGTCGAGATAACCAGACGAAAGAATAGAACCGCGCCGGCCTTGCAATCGACGTCTGAAGGGATAAAAAGCAGGGATATCATGTTTTGATATGGACCTTGATGGATGGAAGGAAGGAGACAATCACCTTGCGCTGGGAAAGAGTGATGATGATGCTCATCGAATCGTTATGTTATGAACCACCAAGAAGGTTGACAACGAACGATTGATGGCAAAATGTCCGTCAAAATCTACGCTAAAATCCGATATATTTCAATTTCTTCATTCAACACAAGTTTCGACGATTTGAAATAAAATAAGTGATCGAAAAAAAACAAACAAATTGAAAGGAACCTTATAAGGATAGTCACGTGCCAGAGTACGACCTGACTTGGACTGCCTCCTTCGATTGCTTTATGAGTCGAGTGATCTCACACCGACCAGTCATAACACTTTCAGCCACTGTTACGCGTTTCTTATATAGTTCAACAGCCCGTTCTTTGAAAGGAATGTCTTCTATGGCGAGTGTACAAGCCTCTTGGACCGCACCTGTTCCAAAAACGGAGGAACCCACCCTCAAAATATACAACTCGTTGACACGGACCAAAGTCAGTGGCTCATCTCCACGCGGTCAAACCACTTGATCTTTACGTGATCTAGACGGACTTTGTCCCATTAAACGGTCGCCGCGTCAAATGGTATAATTGTGGACCTACCGTGTACGATGCATCTCACATGGGACATGCGAGGTAACACCATCCGTTTCGGAATACACGAGCACGCAGGCTGACCTTCTTGTAGGAACTATGTAACTCAAGATGTTCTGCGTCGGATTATGTCGGACTACTTCGGATACGATGTTCACTTTGTCATGAATATTACCGATATCGATGATAAGGTGTGTCCAACATGTTCATGAACATTCGTAGCCGCCCATCCAAATCTCCTGGAAGATCATAGAACGAGCTCGCCAAAATCACTTGTTGGAAAAGTTTCGCTCGGAGACGACATCACTTTCAAATGAACTTGTTGACCGAGTGCGTGAAGCATGGCGGGCACACGTTCGCGAACGGGTTGGAAAAGGTGTCCCCGAGACTGATCGACCTCCGATCGGAAAGGAGGACGAGTCCTGGCCTCGTCTGGTGGAACTTTTCCAGAATCCACTGTGGCGTCAAGAATGCCTCAAACGAGATGAGAAATTTGACATGCATTTTTCCTCCGCGGTATGTAAATGTTAAGATTAAACTCTAACTACGGAAGTTGACACACGCCCTCACCTCAGAGTCGCACCTTAATAGCGTTACAAGCTGCCACAGCCCAAGCCCCCAACACAGGGAACGATTTAGAAGGCGCTCGCAAGTTAATTGATGACTCCCAAGATATCCTCTCCCGTTCTTTAGATGCCCAAGTTGGCCGTTCTTCGCTTTTTTTTGATGTTTTCTTGACTGATATGACGCCTAGTATAAATCGACGGTCACCGATCCTGCAATCTCCAGGAACCTCGCAGCCTATTGGGAGCAGCGGTTTTTTGAAGACATGGCCCGTTTGCGGGTCAGAAATCCTGATACACTCACCCGCGTCACGGAATATGTCCCAGAAATCGCAGCGTTTGTGGAACAAATCATCAAAAATGGCTACGCCTACGAAGCCGAGGGAAGCGTCTATTTCGATACTCAGACTTTTGACAGGGCAGACAGCCACAGCTACGCTAAACTAGAACCTTGGAGCAAAGGCAATCGAGAGTTATTAGAAGGGGGTGAAGGTGAAGGCATTTCTTTTTCACCCTCTACCACTCCCATTCGTCGAGACTATGAGACATCGGACACCATCATTCATTCACCTTTTTCCAACTTTAGGCTCGTTGGCGAGTAAGACAGGTCGAAGATCAGCGTCTGACTTCGCCTTGTGGAAAGCATCCAAACCAGGGGAACCATCATGGCCTTCGCCGTGGGGCCCCGGACGCCCCGGGTGGCATATCGAGTGTTCTGTGATGGCGAGCGCAATATTGGGCGACAGCATGGATATCCACTCCGGGGGTATCGACCTCGCGTTCCCCCATCACGACAACGAAATGGCTCAATCAGAGGCACGTCTAGCCCCTACCTGATGCACGTGGAACTGACGCTGAATATAGGCTTATCACGAATGTGGATCATGGGTCAATTACTTTATACATACGGGGCATCTACACATCGAAGGCTTGAAAATGAGCAAGTCGTTGAAAAACTTCATCACTATCGATGTTAGTAACTCCTTCCCGTCAGGCTGCACTGAGATTTTTTATTTTTATTTATTGTTTGTCAAATAGACCATTCTCGAAAAGTATACCGCTCGCCAACTGCGTTTAGCTTTCTTGACCCAGCTATGGAACGCGAAAATTGACTTTTCCGAATCACTGATGATCGGGGAGGTCCGAAATATTGAGTCAACACTCAATGTATGTTTCGTCAGCCACTTCAGTCCGAATGCCTTTTTCATCTGCGTGTTATCTGGCAGAACTTCTTCACAACTGTGAAGGCTATCGTCAGCCAAGCGCGCGCAGAGGCGTATTCTACAGATGGCCATCATCATTACGAGACCCCAGAACGTCAACTGTCGGACAGGTTAGCACGCGATTACGCTCAACAAAAAAAAACCAGGGCATAAACCTTTTCATGCAGCTTCCGAGACGGCCAGGCCTCTTTCCGAATCGCCTTGTGCGACTCATTCAATACGCCGGCTGCACTCGACGTCTTGCGGGATCTGGTATCACGTGTTAATGTGTATATCAACAGTCGTGGCAAAGACCTGAATGCCGGATTGATCGAGAATGTAGCACTATGGATTGGCCAGATGTTGCGCATGTTTGGTCTTGGTGAAGGGGAAAGCTCTGAAATTGGGTGGGGTCAATATGAGGGCGAAGGTGGAAATCTAAATGTATGTGCTAATCATCGCTACTCGGATTTTAGACTGAAGCAATACCCGGAATTCAGAAAGAGGAGATCGTCATGCCTTACCTCCGTTCATTGTCCACATTCCGGGATGGGGTTCGACGCCTTGCAATGGACAAAGGAGACGGAGCTCTCAAGGAAATCCTGGCTCTTTGCGACAAGCTTCGTGATGTTGATCTGGTTCCGCTGGGCGTGGCTCTCGACGATCAAGAAGGTCGGTGTTGATATCCATGACTCTCTGATTTCCATCTGATCCCCCTTGGTTATGAACATGGGTAGATGGGAAAGCGTTGGTGAAACTCGTCCCGCCTGCGGAGTTGATCAAAGCGAGGGATGAAAAACGCGCTTTGATCGAGGCAAAGGCCGCGAAGAAAGCCGCCTCTGGTGAAGCGGAAAGGCAAAAGCGTGCACAGAAATTAGAAAAAGGACGTGTCGCTCCACAGGACCTCTTTAGACCCCCTCACGTAGGAGAGGGAGTCTACTCCTCGTGGGACGCGAACGGAATTCCCCTTACCGATGGGGAAGGGAAAGAACTCAGCAAGAACCAATTGAAGAAAATACAAAAACAGTCAGACGAGCAGAAGAAATTGCACGAGGCTTTCCTCGCTTGGCAGAAGGAACAGCCCCAATGAACCCCCGTTTTGTAACCTACTCTGAAGCAGATCGGGGAATCAATCACATTTCATTGAAAGTTATGCACTACCAATCGCACCCTTTTGATACAAAGGCGGCGATTCTCTCCAGACCGGCTTTGTCTGCGTCGTCGAAACCACCCTGGGCGAGACAATCAAGATCAATCACCCCAATAACGGTTTCTTTTCCCCCTAATGTGATGAGTAGCGGGCACACGATTTCGCTTCTTGTTTCACCGTCACAAGCAATGTGTCCAGGGTAGGCGTCGACGTCTGGGACCAAAATTGTCTGTCCCTGTAAGAAGGCGTCTGCGCACACGCCACGGGCTTTCCCTGGTCCGACGTTGATGTACTGACACGCGGGCTTTCCACAAAACGGGCCCAACAACAATCTTTCATCTTCTGATGGAGAGTTTTTCTCATGAGTCGCGCCAATGATGTTGGGAGTCGGGAAGACTCTCGAATGCAGATAGAAGCCTATAAAAAGAAATGAATTAGTTGATTGCCCCAACATGCTAGAATGAATGCGGGGGGTGGTGTAGATGATGTTCCTTGGGGAAAGATGGGCCCTGAGAGTACAACCCAAACTCACCACACCAGTTCACGGCTTTTGTCTCATCTGATCCGAAATGAGCAGGGAAAGCGAGAAGCGAGTGGTATATCAGGGAAGATGTGTTCGCTAAATTGCTGACCTGTAAAGAGGAAGGAGGGACACGAAATCCCATTCCGAGTCGGATATGAATTGGGAAACGTAAGAGGAAAATCTGAGTTATCGAGATAGATGCCTTACCCAATTTTTCTCGCCCTCGATCAAGGCTTGGAGTTGGTCGTGAACGTGAATCCAGAAATCGGCTTTCGTCGTGATGCTTGATCAGGGCTTGAAGATCAGAAATATGTTGCCATTCGTCTCAACCATCTCACCTGCTTGGGACAAGAGATGAATCCGCATGTGGCATTCTGTACCAAGACGTAGGTATGGTCCGTGAAAAAGTAAGAATTGGTATTTTTGTTATGGAATTTGTTTTGCGAGGATATGTCAGAGGCGATTTCAGGCCGGGCCGCAGCAAACATACCAAATCAGGCCATCGTCGCGACCGTGTGTTACTCTCCTCTTTCACTTCACCCATCCGAACTTGATCATAACTCACTGCATCATCAAAAATGGCACCTTATCTTGAAACAGTAAAGGTGACTTACCTCCTTTCCATCGAAACTGCCAACTACATAGTTGACGGGCTGTGATTTAGTCGTTCGCGGATGTCCCAATCACCGACGATGGGGTCGACACTGTCGCTTTCTTGGAAGCTTCGCAAGGTCTCGTAGGCTTATTTGGTAATTTGTACTTACCCTGGCCCTTTGATGTTGCCTGATTGAAATATAGATCTACTTGGTTCGGCCGCGTTCAGTGTAGTGCAGAGTGATCTTAAGGGAAACATCATAGTCAGATCCTGTTACACTCTCCTGTCAAAACGCTCACTCAATGGTTGTCCACTAACAGAAAGTAGAAGCGCGCTATAACGTTGCTCCTACTGATTACGCAACTCTCGAAAAACTAGTCGAGGGCGAAAAGGGCGAGAAGAAGCGCACAGCAACTGAAGGACTGCTCTGGCTCCTCAGAGGCCTCGCTTTTACTTGCAAAGCACTCCAGAATTCTCTTAACAACAAAACAGAGGAGCTTTCAGTGGCCTTCACGAAGTCGTACGAAGCTACTCTGAAGAAATATCACAATTTCATCGTCAAGGGGATCTTTTCTGTGAGTTTCTGATGCGCTCTGATCTTATAGAACAAACAATCTACAGCTATCCGTGTTTGAACATACAATAGGTTGCGATGAAGGCTTGTCCCTATCGCGCTGACTTCTACGCGAAGCTCGCTGCAGATCCAGATGGAGGCGCGGCGGTCTCAGACGAGAAAGTGCAACAAGATCTAACGACATGGTTGGCGGCACTAGATGGTATCGTCACCCGTCTCGAAGCGTTCTACGAAAAGGGAGGCTACGGAAAAGGTTTCTAACCGCTTGTTTGAAACCTGCCTTTGTAGGACCGTTACCTCACCAGTGCCCCCTCGATGTAAAACTAGAAAATACACGTTGTCGGATCCGATCCAGCGATCTTCTTAGTGGGAGAAGCTTGCTGTCTCACAGCGCTCAGGAACACTACAATGATAATGTGCAACGCTCCTGGGCTCATGATCGTAGATGTGCCCATGTGATAGACGGGCGCACAGGTTGAACCATTCACCACGACGTCCAGCGTTCCGCTGACGCACGTTGGCTGCTTCCTAGACGGAGAACCGGTGACGACGGAAACGTGATACGCGATCCCAAGAACTGTTTCGTAGAAACAATGAAAGAAGTGGGCGCGCGGAAGTCATTGTGGCGCATGTGGTTCAACGATCAAAACCAGGGTTGCTAACCGGAATTTGGGTGGGTCGGAGCAATGCGCTGCGACGTGTCTCAAAGATCGCAATCAACGTAGTCACCAGCAATCAGACCTCCTGGTGCCCATTGATTGTTTCGCAAGCATAGGCATCAGTTTCTAGTGCAAAGAGTTGGGATAAAATGAAGTCGCAGTGGTCTGTCAATCAGAGGATGGGAACAAGGAGCACAATTTGATGATCTCG